>ML327078.1:0-114561 GCA_005239505.1 Nicotiana paniculata
TGCCACAGGAGGGGATCACTGTCCAACACACTTAGGCAAGTGAGTTCATTTTCAAACAGTGTGTAAAAGTCTATGACATAGATATTATTCATTCTTTTTCCCTGCAAAACAATCTTGTCAGCAAGCAAAAAAATCATAAAACATTTTGTGAAAGTAAAAGCAACCAGGTTATCTTTGTCACACAGTTGTGATACACTGATCATGCTATATTTCAAGCCATCTATTAGATGCACATGTTCAATGGATCATGTGTCATCCTTACCTACCTTACCAACCCCAATGATTTCACTTTTCTTTCCGCTTCCAAATGCGACATTTCCTACTTTGAGACTTTCAAGTGAAAGGAACTGTTCCATGTTCTTGGTCATATGCTTTGAGCAGCCACTATCCAAATACCAAATTTGACTGCCTCCTCTCACTTAAACCTCTGGTTCTTCATGTGATTGCTCATCAGATTCTCCAATTTCCATGAGCGCCTGATCTTCAGTCTCCCCATCTTCTGATTCCTCATCTGAACTTTCCCCTCAAGCAGCAACCATAGCCTTTGTTGTGGTTTTCTTGGGTTGGACCTGTTCCTTCTTCCTGTTCCTTCTTTCATATATCTCCTTTTTCCATTCTACTTCCCACTGAGGACAGTTTTTGATGAGATGATCAGTCTTACCACATTTATAGCATCCCTCATTGGTTGGCCTTTCTGGGGATTTTGCTTTGTTGTAGTTTCCTCCTCTAAAGATGCCTTCTTCCTCATGAGAAATTTTCTGAATTCTTTGGTGATCATGGACATCTCATCATCCTCCAGATCTGCTCCCTCAGTGATTCTTAGTGCTAGACTCCTCTCCTTCTTTGGACCATCCATCTTCATTATCTGCCTTCTCAGTTCATAGGCAGTGAGGTTTCCAATCAGCTAATCTAATCTCAGGGTTGCCATATTTTTGGATTCCTGGATAGCAGTGATTTTCTTTCCCAGGAAATAGGCAAGACCCTTGTTAGGATCTTCTCAACCCTGTCCTCTTCAAGAATGACTCTTCCAAGAGACTTCAGTTCATTAGTCAAGGTTGTGAACCTTGTGTACATCTCTTGGATAGTCTCTCCTTCTTTCATGGTGAAGTTTTCATACTAAGAGTATAGTAGAGTACCTCTTGACCTTTTTACCTGAAGTGTTCCTTCATGGGCTACTTGAAAGGTATCCTAGATCTCTTTAGCAGTGGTGCAGCTTTGGATTCTGCTGTACTCGTCTGGACCTAGTCCTCACACTAGCCACTTTTTGGCCTTTGCATTCTTCTCTAATTTCTTAAGATCCTCAGCAGTGCAATCAGCCCTAGTCTTTGGTATATCTATACCTTCAGCAGTCTTCATCATGGTAGCTAGAGGACCATCAGTGACTATGTCCCAGAGTTCATAGTCTTCTCCAATCAGGTGGTCCTTCATCCTGTTTTTCCACCAAGAGTAATATTGGCCATTGAAGAGTGGTGGCCTTGCAGTTGATTGACCTTCCCAATTTTCAGGTGGTGCACTCATCTTGATCTTCTCCAAGGTGTTAGACTTTCAAGGATAACCTGCTCTGATACCAATTGATGTTTTTAGACATCAATGCCACACAAGAAGATAGGTTACTTTGTGTGGTACCCAATTTTCGAGTGTTGTCTCAATAGAAGAACCTGGTTCTTCTTGGTGTTCCAACTACTACTATTGCAGAATAATTAAAACAGTAAAGTAAAAACACAGAGATTTTTTACGTGGAAAATACCTGGCTCAAAAGGTGAAAAAACCCACGACCTACTCCTCAGTAGGATTTGCTCAAACTCTTCACTAAAACTCTGAGCCAAACGGACTTACAAAATAAACTCTTTTGTAATCCTAGGACTAACTCTAATCCCTTTGTAGTAACTAGCCCCTAGCTAATTTCTACAAGCTTCAAGTTAACTCTAACTTGAACAACGCGTACCTATTACAATTTCTTCTATGAAAGCTGAAAAGATACAATATTAAAACTCCTACTACAACCAATTAGACTCAATGATAAACAGATGGAACTAGTTCTTCTAGCTGGTCTATAGCCTTTGTGTCGCACAATAATTCTACTTGCAAAATATCTGGGAATTTTGCTTTCAGCTCTTGATTCACTTCTGCACTTGTGCGTTCTTTATTCAAGCAAGAATACTTCAATTATTTATAAAGTCAGTTGAGTTCTGGTCAGAACTTTGCTGGGAGAACAAGTTCTTATCAAACTCAACTCCCTTCCTTCGTTTCTGTCCTTGCAGAATTCAACTTCTATTCTCTCATCAATTTGCAACCTTTTGGCATTAGAAGATACTCTCCTTGTTCATTGATATTTCACAATCACATTCATCTCCTATGCATATAAGGTTTGTGTGCCAACGCGTCAGGTCAAGTATGTGTGCTATGATGGACCTGGCTCAACTGGTCAGATATTTGTCAATCTTCAAAAGTATACTGTGACTTGGGTCAACAAATTTTACAATAAACAGATTGCTTAATAATTATACTATTACTATTGTGTATGTCACTCTTCTCTTTGTTTTTTCCAAATTAAATAATAGCTTGTTTGTGCATGTTGCTCTTTTACTTTATGTCGAATTTAGTTATTGTGATATTAGAAAGTTATTGAGAACCTTTTGGCATTGAATTTTTCTTCTGGTTCAATCAATATATTGATTATGTAATATGCAATCAGAGTTGTCCAGTCATTGATAACTTTTTTGCTAACTGTGTTTCTAAAGATCAATTTGTATGCTAATTGTGTTTAGGAATTTGCTAAATGCTTGTGTTATTAATTGTGTTTCAATGAAAGATGCATCTAATTAGATCCTGAATTTTAGTTTTTTAATTTAAATATTCAGGACACTTTAGAAAAATTGTCCTGATGTTTACCTTCTATTTCCTTCTTTGTAGTTTGATGAGCTATTGGAAAGGAGATTTTGAGTAGGAAACAATAAAAAGTTTCTTGTCGAACACGCAATGGAAGAAGTTGAGAGATGGTGTTTTTGGAAACTTTTTCTAGTTGGAAGGTGTTAAATTTTGTGGCAAACTGATCCATTGTGTGTTGCTTTCTGAAATTGTAAGCAATGATACAAATTCAATAACATTCAAGGTTTTTTATAATGAAATAAAGTATGCACGTGAAGCCTTCCAGATAATTACTGGGTTGAAATGTTCTTCTTCAGTGGACTTCAACTTTTTGAGTGAAAGATCGAATGGACTTTCTAAAGTCTACTTCCTGAAAAGGACAAAATTGAGTTAGGCGATTTGTGGCATTTTATTACTTGTCGCCCATCTGGTACAACTGCATCATTTGTAGGTAGCAACGACGATGCGGTAAAGAGAAGGACAGTTTTATTATATTTGGCTTACCTTTCGCCTTCATGAACACTCTATCTACCATAAATCTCTCTCAAGTAATTATGATAATTTACTAGACGCACTCTCTCAAGTTATGCTAGCTAGATTGCATTACAGTTCACTTTAGATTGCACCCGAGGTATCGTTATCTCTAATCCAACCTCTAAACCCTCAGTTATGACTTTCGTCTATACTCTGGGAGTGGTTTTGTTCAAACAACTATCTAAATATGTACTCTCTCTCAAGTAGATACATAATAAATAGGAACATCTAATTGAGGGCCCTTCAATCAAGTACAACAAGAACGTAGTTGAACAAATAGAGATTAATCAACCAATCAAAACTTTATTAATATCACAATAAGTTTATTCCCCAACGGGTTCTACNTAATCAACCAATCAAAACTTTATTAATATCACAATAAGTTTATCCCCCAACGGGTTCCCCTAAAACTCTAGATTAAAGAAATTAGTTACTCATGCTCATAAGAATCAAACTCAAAATAACTTGCATAATTAAACTACAAAGTAAGGAATAAAAGCTGTAAAAATCAATGGTTTGCTTTACTGAGTAGTATTCCACAGGCGTCTCTTGTCTATAATGGCCTCTCCTCTCCAAGTTGTGTTTTTGGGTCTATTTATATGTTTGGGACAAACACTAAACATGTAGGAGACTTCTATTCAAACCAGGAAACACTTAAAATCTTCAAAACTCGGATTGGACAAGACCAGGGACCTTGCTTCAGGGCCCAAACGCCTGGATAAAGCCAGGCCAGTCCTGGCGTTATGGCTCTAACGCCTGGATAAATCCAGGCCAGGCCTGGCCTTAAGGCTCAAACGCCCGGCTATATCCCGGTGCACTCCTCTTCGTCTCATGAGCGTATTTTCGACGTTTATGCATCCATTTAGCTCGACTTCCATCTCCAATTCACCTACACATGAAATAGACTCCATTATGTACATACAAAGTGTATTTTTATCATTAAGGCACATAAAATGTAAGGCACATAACGTGTTAAACCATGAATTCTAGCCACACATCAANTACCATGATTTATTCACAATCCACTCACTACTCTAACTTAGAGGTCAACAACATTACCGTTCCTTCATGAATTATGTGCTATCACCAAATCAAAGAGCTACTTCCACACACAATAAAATTTAAGAAACTTAGGAACTCAAGATAGAAAGAATTCACTCGCTCTCAGAAATAACATTCATATGCCACAAAAGATGCACCATAGACTTGACCGTAGTGTACAACTCTACTAATCGAGCTAATTCAGTCTAGAATCAAGTAGGACTTTATTTAGTTGTAATGTAGGCTGCGGGACGGGTAGGATACATTTAGATATAAGAGTGACTACACCTCCCTAAGCACTTTAATACATATACTTTAGCGCTTAACCTAAAACTTATATTAAACCAACTCCACCTTCACATCAACGTTATTACCCCATACTTCTTTAAGCACAATTACATTAAGAGTCACCACATATATTCTTCTTTCACAACAATACAACTGTTTATTTTATTTATTTATTTATATTTTTTTTTCAAGTGACTCTTATTTTTCAAAACAGTGCACCTTTCTCCTTATTTCAATTATTCCCCTCAAAAACCAACCTACCACCCCACACTTTAATTTTTCCATATTTCATCACATTTCCAGTGCTTACGAGAGGTGACAAGGTTCAAATATATGATCGATTCAAACAAAGGGGTATGGCTTGTAATGTGGTTGCCAAAGAAACAGGATTATAGGCTCAACGGGGCTAACTACGATACATAACAATTAGGTGGGTAAAATATATACAGCTGGCTCAACAAAGAAACGTCTATATCACTTCCAAGACTGAACAAAACTACTATTTCGCTTTGCACACACACGGGGCAAGTTCTAGACATCAAATGCAATGCACAGAATAGCATACAAATCTTACACACACATGGCAAATAACTCACTCAGGATTGGATCTATCACGACACTCCAGTCAAAGCAGTTAAGCGAATCTTAAGAATTCTTGATTTACGATATTTATCCTGGAGTCAAAAAAATTGAGCCTAAGCGTCACAATCACAGTAATGACTATTTGCAAGGCATCACAACGTTCCGAGATATTTCTACGATTAAGCCCTCAACCATGTGGTTACTACTCCTAACAATTAAAAAACTACCTACATCCGGTTCTAATTAAAACCCCTTGGAAAAGAACTGTGGTCCAAAGAAAAACCAAGGGGGAATTACTACTTGGTATTTTTTTTAGACTTACTTCCCTCAAGAGAACTGTCTAGGAGATCCATCGCCGGGAAGAGTCCACATATTTCTAAAAAAAAAAAATCTGTTTTTGTTCTACCTAAAATAAAAAGACTAACAGAAAAAGCTACAAAACTTACAAAAAATAAAAACTTATTAACAAGAAAAGCTAAAACGACTAACACAAAAGCACATTAAACACAACAAACCACAACAAATATGTACAACACCCCACACTTACATCATGCAATGTCCTCAGTGCATCATATATAGACAAAATAAGAAATAAAAGTAAGGTGTAAGAAACTCCCTGCTCAAGTAGCGTCGACATCCTTTCCATTAGTTTTTTGCTTTCCATGCTCCTTCGAATAAATGCTTGAATCACTTTATGCCTCCACTTGAAACTTATGAATTGGACCCCAAGTTTTGATTCTGCTTTATGATCATGCTCCATGGGTGGTGGAACGAATCTGCCTGGCCCAATGAAACAATGTAGTAATCTGCGCTTCTTGGCCTTTCGATGAAATGTGTACTCCCGACTTTCTGGAAAGAAGAATACCAGAATGTAGGCATCTTGTTCTTTATTTCTTGGCTCCTCAGGTGGTTCGGATGACTCTATTTTCATATCACCATCCAAACACAATGTGAAAAAATGGTTGGAGTGTGTACTAACATCCTCAACACTAATGACACTAGATTCAACAAAAAACGTATCATCGATGTCCTTGGTTAACTCTAGTATCTTTTCTACCACATCAACATCCTCTGGTTTCAGTTCCAACCTGGGTGGTTCTTCCATAGATGGCCTGGACGGCGGGCTCTCTCTTTCCTCTACGTATAATGACTCAAACTCGAGAGCCTTCGGTCGTACCCTATTTTCATCAAGTGCTAACACCCAATCTGCCAGTTCTTCACCGTTCATATCATCTAGATTCATCAAACATTCAGCCAAAGGGTCCCCAACAATCAGGGATGGATCATCTTTTTCCGGGATCACGTTCACAGTATCAATAAGAGAGAAGTTGGCGAACTCACTTGGTCACCTCATAGACTTCTGCACGTTGAAAGTGATTTCTTCATCATTGAGCCTCATCTTAAGTTCACCAGTCTCACAGTCAATAAGGGCTCTACCTGTGGCCAAGAATGGCCTTCCCAAGATTGTGGGAATTTCCTCATCCACTTTACAATCTAGTATTACAAAATCAGCAGGGAACACAAACTTCCCCACTTGCACCAATACATTTTCCAGAATACCTGACGGTCTCTTTACCATCTTGTCAGCTAGCTGCAATAACATTGAAGTTGGTATAGCTCTACCAATCCCCAGTCTTTTATATATTGCCAGCAGCATCAGATTAATGATGGCCCCCAAGTCACATAGAGCTTTGGCAAAATCTAAGTTTCCAATGGTACAAGGAATTGTAAAACTCCCTGAATCATACAACTTTTCAACAATAGGACGCGTCACCACCGCACTACAAGTTTGAGTAAGGGTGACAGTAGCCAGATCTTGGAAGTCAAATTTTCTGGACATCAAGTCCTTCATCATCTTAGCGTAACCAGGCATTTCCTTCAGCGCATCAATCAATGGGATATTTACATGTATCTGCTTTAGCATATCCAAGAACTTTTTGTACTGTTCATCCTTTTGGTATTTGGCCAGCCTCTGAGGGAATGGAGATGGCGATCTCTTTTTCCTAGTGATTTGGGACTTTTCTTTCTCAGCCACCACCTCAACTACCAGCTCCTGGGCTATCTCCACTTCTTTTTCACTCACTCTGTGACTGGGTTCTTCTTCAGTAGGTTGCACTGTTACCTTGGTCAAGTTTGTTGAATCATCAAGTTCAATCGGCATGGGTTCCAGTGTCTCGGCCTGCCTGATTTCACGAGCTCTCTCCAGTTCCAAGTCTAAATCCCTGCCATTGCGGAGAGTCACTGCCATCAGCTGCCTTGGGCCCTAGTCCGCAGGATTTACCTGAGTATCTATAGGCAAAGTCCCACGAGGACGATTGTTCACTGCCATAGATATTTGTCCCAACTATACTTCAATATTTTTAATGGCTTCATCATGTACATCTACTCTCTCACTTATTTTTGCATTTGACCCAATAACCTGCTGCATCATAGCTTCTAACCTGGAAAACCCATCTTCTTGCCTTCCCCCTGTTGATGCTGAGGAGGGTAGTATGCTTGTTGTTGATTCTGATGGTTATAACCTTGTGGCCTCTAATATGGTGCTACATTACCTTGTGGTCTCATAACACCCATATTTCCACTGTTCTGATGTTGGTGAGGTGGTTTATACAGTTGAACTTGCTGAACCCAGTTCTGCCCCCCTTGTCTCTGGCTTCCATAATTCGACACATAATTCATATTTTCTAGATAAGGAGGGTGATCACATTCTTCATTCCAGTGGTTACCAAGTGGTTGACTAATGCAAGATGTGCATAAGCCCCCATTGGTTGTATCTACGATGTGTACCTGCTGTTTTTTTCCTGATTCTTCCACCTTCTTAGTTAGTATGCTCATATGTGTTAGTAAGGTGGCCACGTTCTTTTCTATAGTATTGGATGGATCGAATGGCACTGAGTGAACTACAGGAATAATGGGTGAATTCCTTGTTGTCCATCCTGAATTATGTGCCATTTTATCAAGCAAGATCTGACTCTCTCTCCATGTTTTGCTCAAGAATGCTCCTCCAGCTGAGGCATCAACATTTGCCTTAACAGTATCATCCAAACCCATATAAAAACGCTGCCCCAACATCTGCTCCCTTAAATCGTTCCCATGTCTCCTGTAATGTTTCAACTGGTTTCTGTTAGAAGCTCAAGATTTCATCAATTTATTGAGCAGTCTTTTTGGGTGGATGAAACTTGTTCACGAACTGCTTAACTAAATCCTACCATGTGGTAATGGAATTGATGGGGAGTGAGTTTAGCCAAGTCTGGGCAGCTTCAGTCACTGAGAATGGAAACAACAACAGTTTTATTGCCTCTAGAGTGATGTTTGGCTGCCTTTGTGTTTTGCAAATTGACAGGAAGTTCTTCAAATGCTGCTGGGGATCTTCGATGTATGACTCTGAGAATAGTCCCTTGTTCTGCAACATACAGCATATTATTTGTAATCTGGAAGGACTCAGCCTGTATCTGAGGGACTAGTATCGCAGTGGCCAAATTCTCTACCGTGGATTGTGCCCAGTCATATAAAGGAGCCTTTGCCCCTATTTGAGCAACTGGATCTACCACATCATCCCCATTGTTGTTCCTGTTGTTTGGATCTTCCATGTCGGGTTCAAGTTGTTCAATTGATGGTTACTGTTTGCTTTTCTGGTTGGCCCGATTTAGGGCCTTGAAAACTTTCTCGGGGTATGATAAGGCTTCAATTACTTCACCAGTTCTCGATGAGTTTCTAGGCATGCACCTGTACAACCAACTTAGCAAATGTTAAACTTTCAATGTATAAATGAAAATTTTGAAGAAAATTGACTATATTTCAGAATTTTGTATTTCTTCCAACTTTAATTGATAACACTGTTAATTCCCCGGCAACGACGCTAAAATTTGATCACGCTCAACTATGTCTAATAAAAGACTAAGCGGGCATTAACCCGGGGTATTATGCCCAGAGTCGATCCCACAGTGAGTTAATGTATCAAGCAAGTTGTCAGAATACTAAACATTCACTTGGTGTTGTTTAAACTACTACAACTGAATGAAAATATTAAAACTAAATATTAACTACAAGAAGGTGTAAACAATTGTAATAAAGGTCTAAGGTTATGGTTTCCCCCGTCGGTGAACTTTCTTCTCGGATACTTCTTATAGTTCGATTAGTTGACTCTATCAATCATGAACACTCTATCTACCATAAATCTCTCTCAAGTAATTATGATAATTTACTAGACGCACTCTCTCAAGTTACGCTAGCTAGATTGCATTACAGTTCACTTTAGATTGCACCCGAGGTATCGTTATCTCTAATCCAACCTCTAAACCCTCGGTTATGACTTTCGTCTATACTCTGGGAGTGGTGTTGTTCAAACAACTACCTAAATATGCACTCTCTCTCAAGTAGATACATAATAAATAGGAACAGCTAATTGAGGGCCCTTCAATCAAGTACAACAAGAACGTAGTTGAACAAATAGAGATTAACCAATCAATCAAAACTATATTAATATCACAATAAGTTTATCCCCTAACGGGTTCCACCAAAACCCTAGATTAAAGAAATTAGCTACTCATGCTCATAAGAATCAAACCCAAAATAACTTGCATAATTAAACTACAAAGTAAGGAATAAAAGCTGTAAAAATCAATGGTTTTCTTCATTGAGTAGTATTCCACAGGCGTCTCTTGTCTCTAATGGCCTCTCCTCTCCAAGTTGTACTTTTGGGTCTATTTATATGTTTAGGACAAACCCTAAACGTGTAGGAGACTTCTATTCAAACCAGGAAACACTTAAAATCTTCAAAACTCAGATTGGACCAGACCAGGGACCTGGATTTATGGCCCAAACACGCCCGGATATAGCCCGGTGCACTCATTTTTGCCTCTTGAGCGTATTTTCGACGTTTATGAATCCATTTAACTTGGCTTCCATCTCCAATTCACCTACACATGAATAGACTCCATTATGCACATACAAAGTGTATTTTTATCATTAACGCACATAAAATGTAAGGCACATAACATGTTAAACCATGAATCCTATCCACACATCAACTACCAACACCTACCACCTTTCTTAATCGCAACTACCACCCCACCCGTTATTATTAACTATCACCACTCACCACCACCATCCTCAATCATAATCTCCACCACTACTAATCACCACTAGCTACTACCCTAAACCACCACCATCAACCAAACCTACCATCGCCTATAGTTGGCATTCACAAGAACCACTGTTAGCCATCACCATTAGCAACTATTATATTTTTAAAAGAATTATATATTTTATTGATGGAATTTTAGATTAATTAGTATTTCATTTGAATTTTAGGTTTATTAATTTTCATATAAAGATAAATTTTATATCTTCATAAATTAAAAAAATCAAACAGTCTTAATCAATTGGTATTCAAATCTTAATGCACATCTCAATATTGAGATGTGTATGCAGATTTAGATGTCTTAATGTTAATAAACATCTTGATATTCAGATGTTTATTCAGATTCAAACGTCTTAATCTTAAAAATAAATAAATGAGGCCTAAGTGTCCTTAATTTCTGAGCTTGTAACTCTGAGTTCAGACTATTTGTCCTTAATTTATGTGCTTGTAACTCTAAGTTCAGGACTAAGTGTCCTTAAATTTTAAGCTTGTAACTCTAAGGTCAGGACTACATGTCATTAATTTCTGTGCTTGTAACTCTAAGTTTAGGAATACTTGTCCATATTTTTTGAACTTGTAACGCTAAGTTCAGGAGACCCTTATTTTTTGAACTTGTAACTCTAAGTTTAGGAAGTCCTTATGTTTTGAACTTGTAACTCTAAGTTTAGGAATACCTGTCCTTAATTTCTGTGCTTGTAACTCTAAGTTCAGTACAAAGTGTCTTTAATTTCAGTGCTTGTAATTCTAAGTTTCAGGACTAAGTGTCCTGAATTATTGAGCTTGTAACTCTAAGTTCAGGACTATCTGTCCTTAATTTATAAGCAGTTAACATTCTGATTTTTATTTTAAATACTATCTCATGCTTTAAAGAAAACCTAGAGTCAAAGTTTGATACTTTACTGAAGCTTCTCGAGAAACCTCATGAAAGGAACAAAGAGAGAGAGAACCTAGTATTTCAGTTAGCAAAGATGTAGTTGATGATCAACGTGATTATATAAATGTGCATCTAGAAGATCGTTATGAAAGCTTTTATGCTGATGTGAAACTAGAAGATGAAACTGATATGGGCATCGAAATTCGGAAAGGTTAGATAGAGTTGTTGTCATTTTAAATTTAAATTCAATAGCGTAATAAATATTAATTATTTTGCGCTTACAAATGTGTGTAGAATCTTGTGGTGGAGTTGAATTTTAAGATGGAGTGGAATGTCAAGATAAGAAAATCCAAAAGAGAGAAGGGTAACACAAATAATTTTTAAATCTGGAGTGCAATCTCAGGATGTAAAAAAATCCATTGGAAACAAGTATAAGTGAGATTGTATGCAAATGTGTATAAGAAACATACGATCTATCTACACCTCTCTCCCTTAGAGACTAATTTGGAAATAAAAATGATGTTAATCAAGGTTAGATGGAATTTTGATGATCTGATGCATGTTAGTTTCAATAAAGTATTAGTAACAAGTATTAATTGTGTTTGCTCTTTTAAATGTTACAAAATCTTGCGAAGCTGCAACGAAAGAAGATGGAGTGCAATATAGAAATAAATATGTTGAAGGAACATATAATATCTCAACTCCGTCGGTTCTTAAAGAAATAGTAGAAGATAGGGTGGACAACATAGGTATTAAGTTCTTTTTTTGAATAATTAGACTATGTTGAACATATGATATACAAAGAAATTGTGACAGAAGTATAATTATGTTATTTCAACTACATTGGATGTTGGTTTGGATTTTATGGGAGTGTTTATATATTTTTGTTTTGGTGCTGTTGAATGGTGAATTTCTTTTTTGTTTTTACTGACTGAGATTTTTGTTTATTTCTTTGTATGTATTGAAAATGAAAATTTAGTATTCGAGTTGATATGCTGAAGTTGATTTGTAGTCTTTAGAAACCTTGATCGACGAGTGAATCCTAACTAGTGAAACTTGGTAACTGGTTTTCCATTACTGTCTCGCTACTGAGATTATTTGTGTGTGGATTTCAGAGTCAGAAATTTGCACAAGTGTTGGGCAAGTCTAGAATCTGCTGAGTGTTGGTCAAGTCTACCGCTGACTTGTACTTCAATAGTTAAGAGAAGCCACAGTTATTGTACATTGTTTGAGTTAGAAAAGTTCTGCAATAATTTTACCAGGAATATATGATTGTTTTGATGTAATTTTGTACCTAGTTTACTCTCAACATGGCCGTATTTTTGCATGATATTCCTATTTTTTTCCTTCTTAATTATGTAGTTTTGCTTGCAGAGCAAATTAAAAGAAAGGAAGAAACATCAAGATGAGTAAATTTCAAAAGAAAGAAGTGGAGGACAATCTCAAGACATAGAAAAATACTCAAGGAACAAGCATAAGTGAGATTGTTTGCAGATGTGTAGAAGGAACATATGATATCTCTACACCTCTCTCTCTCTTAGAGACAATTTTAGAAGTCAAAATAATGTTGGCCAATATAATGATTTAAATGGCTTGATCTTGACAGTTGCAAAAGGTTAGACGGAGTTTTGTTTGATCTTATACATGTTAGTTTTAGTCAAAGATCAGTAACAAGTACTAATTGTGTTAGTTCTTGTAAATATTGCAGAATCTTGTGAACTTGCAAGCACAGAACATGGAGTACAATTGCAAGAGAAAGAAAGTGCAATGGATGGAACAAGCATAAGCAATATCTCAACTCCATTGTCTGTTAAAGAAATACAAGAAGACGGGGTGGCCAACAAAGGTATTAAGTTCTTTTCTTCAGGTGAAATTCCAGAAGTTAAGGACATTTTAGAAAATTGTGTCCTTAATATTAGATTCAAACTTCAAATTGTCAGAACATTTAAAAAATTATATCTTGATTTTTAGTCTCTTCATTTGACAATATATCCTAGAATTGAGGTCTTGCAGCAAACTAATGTATATGTAGTGTTGCTTGCTGAGCAAAAAAATACAGTCATTAACCAATATACTAAGAAAAGGAAGAGAGATAGTATTGGTTTTGATGGTCCATCATTTTCTATTGTTACTCCTACTCCTCCGACTACACAAACGAGCATTGATGAGGGTTTGTCCATGGATGTTGAAGGAAATGTTGAAGAAGAGCTTGGTACAAGGAAAATGAATAAGAAACTTAGTTGGCAATTTCAATTTCCAATTGAACAGATAAACAAAAAAGGAACATCTATGGTGCACAATGAGAATACTACCAGTATACGGGCTGGATAAAATTAAAATATACTCGTACATATATATTTCATTATGCCAAAAATGATGAAAAGTAATTTAATAAATTCATTGTGTGGTTGGTCAAGGAGAAAAGGAAAGGCCGAAAAATAATATAAGTCCCTAAATGTATTCATTATTTCTAAATTGCTTACATTTGTGTCTTGAACTTCTAATTTTAAATTCAGGACTAAGTGTCCTAAAGTTTTGAGCTTCCAACTCTAAGTTCAGGACTAAGTGTCCTAAATTTTTGACTTTCCAACTCTAAATTCAGGACTAAGTGTCCTAAAGTTTTGAGCTTCTAACTCTAAGTTTAGGACTAAGTGTCCTAATCTTTGAGTTTCCAACTCTAATTTCAGGATTAAGTGTCCTTGCTTTCTCAGCTTGTAACTCTAAGTTCGAGACTAAGTATGTAACGACCCGACTAGTCGTTCTGTGAGATTTACCCCCATTTCCCCTTTTTCTGCCTTTGTTATATATCGCTATCATGTTTTTGATGTGTTGGATCAGTTGGTTTGGGTCCGGAGTGGTTATGGTGAGAGTTTAGACATTTAGCCTTTTTAAAGTAGCCTAATAGTTGAGAAAGTCAACTGAGAGTTGACTTATTGGTAAACGACCTCGGAATGCGGATTTTATGGCTCAAATAACTTCGTTAGGTGATTTGCGACTTAGGAGTGTGTTCAGAATATTTTTGTGATGTCCGATGTAGAATTAGGATTGAATTGGCGAAAGTTAGTTTTTGGCGATTTCTGGTCGGCAGTGGAAAATAGGCTATCGGAGTCGTAATGGAATTACAAAAGTTTGAGCAGGTTCATAATGTCATTTTGGATATGTATGCAAAATTTCAGGTCAATCGGAGGTGTTTTGGTTGCTTTCGGCGTAGTTGGCGAAATTTAGAAGTTTCAAAGTTCTTAGGCTTGAGTTTGATGTAAATTTGGTGTTTGCGTGTTGTTTTTGGTATTTCGAAGGTAGGCTACGTTGGAATAATGCTATGGGGTGTGTTGGTATGTTTGGTTGGGGCCCCGAGGGGCTCGGGATTGATTTCGGATGGTTGACGGGAAGTTTGGAGTGATTTTTGGTAATTTACAAGTTGCTGGTTGCTGGTGTTCTCGCACCTGCGGAAGAGGAGCTGCAGGTGCGGTTCCGCAGGAGCGGACAAGGCTCCGCAAGTGCGATATTTGGCTGAGTAAGGAGAGGTCCGCAGGTGCGAGGAGTTTGTCGTACCTGCGATGTCGCTGGTGCAGAAGGAGCACCGCACCTGCGAAGCCGCATGTGCGGAGAAATTGTCGCAAGTGCGGGATTGGCCCGTTAAGTGAGTTTTCGCAGGTGCGCACCTGGGACCGCAGGTGCGGCCAATTGTCCGCAGGAGCGGAAATGGCTGGGCAGAACAATATAAAAGCACCCCTCCGCGAAATTTCTTATTTTTCATCAATTTGCATGCGGGAGGAGTCCATTGAAGGCGATTTTGAGAGGGAAATTCAGTATTCTTCAGCAAAGGTAAGTTCTTTGATTGTTAATCCCGTTCCTATGCTGTTTTGTTAGGATTAGGCTTGAAAATTTAAGGATTTGAGTAGGAAAAAGTTGGGAAAATGGGAGGAAAGAATTGGAAATTCTTTTGAGGTTTTGGAATGGCAATTGTGGTCCGATTTTAGTGTTCTTGGTATGTATAGAATCGTGGGAGGACGAAGTTTCTAATGATGTAAAAATTATCAGATTCTGATATGTGGGTCCGGGACTCGGGTTTGGCCGAATTTCGAGAATTTTTATTAAATTGATAATTTTTGATTGGGTTGTGTTTCTTGAGTATATTTTGATAATGTTAACTAGTTTTGCTAGATTAGGAGCAATCGGGAGCCAATTTGAGTGGTAAAGGCATAGCGGACTAGTGTCGCAGCCCGGTAGAGATAAGTAATGGTCTTAAATCTTTCCCTGAGGGTATGGAAGCCCGGACTGCATATTTTCTTACTGAATTTAGAATGGCGCACATGTCGGATGACGAATATGTGGCGCGTACTGATTTTTGGATTGGACTAGGTCCTCTCCACGGCGACTAATGAATTGCATATTTACTCAAAATCTTATGTTAAATTATGATCTAAATATTTGTAAAATATTTGGGCTATAAGCCGTGTTTGGGGCCTCGTGCCGATCTGTTTAGAACCTTTGAGGGCGTTTTATTGTTGTTTTCCTCACTACTTGTTGATGATTTTACTCAGCATCATTGTGCATACTGTTTATTTGAAACTCAGCCTGATTTACACCGCATGAACATTAAAATGATGTTTTCGGGTCGAGTACCCCGTTCTACTACTTCGCCCGAGGGGCTTTTCGAGTGGTTCCACCGAGTATGGCCGAGAGTCAAGAGTGATGGTGAGGTGCTGAGTGATATTAGCGCTTGGGATGAAGGAGCCCCTCCGGAGTCTGTACACACCCCGAGTGAGTGCACCGAGTGCGAATGATGAGTGATTGGGAGGCATGGGTGACTGTGAGGTGTTGAGTGGTTGTGAGGTGCTGAGGGATTGTGAGGCATGCCCGAGGGGCTGATTATGAAATATATTTTTGCCCGCGGGGCTACTTATGATTTTACTACATTCATTTGCATACCAGACCTTTGTTTTAAAGTTCTTACAAACGTGCATTCTTTTAAGGACTTTTATGAAGTTGATTTTTAAGGCATGATGATTTAGTATATCTATGTTATACTATTGGAAAGTAAGGTTGTGTATATTGTGACTTGATGGCATTGATTTTTATGTGTTTCCTTGATACTTAGACTTGATTTATTTCCATTACTACTGAGTTGGCGTACTCACATTACTCCCTGCACCTCTGTGTGCAGATTCAGGAGCAGATATTGAGCATTAGCTTTTATATATATCGCAGCGGAGCCAGATCGTGGGGATATAGAGGTAGTTGTTCAGCATTCGCAGCATCTCTGCTTTCCCTTCCTGTTGTATTTAGCTTTGATTCGGAGTTTTGTATCATAATACTTTATTTTGACTCATTTCATTAGATACTCATGACATGTTGTCTCCGGGTTTTGGGGATGGCAGTACTGTATAAAAATTTGGCCTATTATATTAAGTAAATTTCTGTATATTATTATGAAATGCTTGAAACTTAAATGAGATTTTTCAAAAGAAAATGTGAACACGCGGTAGTCGGCTAGCCTAGTTCCACGATAGGCGCCATCACAGCCGGTTAGGATTTGGGGTCGTGACAAAGTATCCTTAGTTTTTGAGCTTGTAACTCTAAGTTCAGGACTAAGTGTCCTTAATTTTTGAGTTTCTAACTCTAAGTTCAGGATTAAGTGTCCTTGCTTTCCTAGCTTGTAACTCTAAGTTCAGGACTAAGGGTCTTAAAGTTTTGAGCTTCCTACTCTACGTTTAGGATTATGTGTCCTAAACTTTTGAGTTTCCAACTCTAAGTTTAGGACTAAGTGTCCTTATTTTTGAACTTGTAACTCTAAGATCAGTACTGCTTATCCTTAATTTTCGAACTTCTAACTCTAAGTTCCGGACCAAGTGTCCTTAATTTATGAGCTTGTAACTCTAAGTTCAGGACAAAGTGTCCATAATTTTTGAGCTTGTAACTCTAAGATCAGGACTGCCTGTCAATAATTTTTGAATTTATGCACTGTTAATTAGGAATTGAGGACTAACTTAAAATATTTCTAACTTTGATATTATTTTAATTTTTCAGGGGACAAACTGATATTTATGCTGAGGATAATGGTGTGAGAAAGAATCCATATAAATTGTAAAATCAAAATATCAGTTGAAAAATGTTCTTCCTTCAGCTTTCAGATAGTAGCTATGACTTGACGATAAGGTTTGATAATTTACAAGGCATTTCTTTTCTTTCTTCTTAATTTATTCTTTTTTAATTATTTATGGAGCATATCGACATTTCCTTGTATTATTTGAGGAAGAAGGAATATTACCACCCTTGCACGCATTCATTATGTTGCACTATTACAGATATAGTTTTTGATAACTATACGCTTCTTGTGTATGAGGATTTCAATGAAGATGCTTCAAATGAGTTTTGGTGTGGTGATGATCAATTGTATCTCACACCAAATGTGTGGGGTGACAATCGAAGATGTGGAATTTCTTAGACAAAGGTTGATAAAATCTGTTTTTTATGTCGACTATCTTCAGAAGATAACGATGATGTAACACATTTTATTTTGGGGGTATTGGACTTAAATGAGAAAAAGATTAATGTGTACGATCCCATATATAGTGAACCATATGAGGATGGATTGAACACAACGTAATGTATGCGCGCATGATCCTCTGCCTGCTAAAGTTCTCACAGTTTGATAAAAGTCATAAGACTTTTGGAAATGTATTTAATAAATTTTATATTCAATGGCAAAGATCACTGAAACAAACTGGATCATAAGTGTTGTCATTTGCTATATAATTTATATATACTTTAAATTAATTTATTAAAGATAATATTTAATTGACTCCCTATCTTAAAATATTTTAGGACTGTTGGTGGTGCATTTCTAATCAAGTATGTTGAGTTGTTGATGATGAGAAAGGATGTGGAAACATTCCAAGTTAAGGACATATCAAACTTCAGAAAATAACTTGTTGCAAACCTTTGGGCATATGGATATTGGAAAAGAAATTCTGGTTATGAAATGCCACAAAAAAAAGTCAGTGACGAGTATGATAATAAAAATAAAACTTCTTCCCCAAGGAGATGTAGTGTAGTAGTATAGAAAGTCAGTTGTAGTGAAACTGCTAGTAGTATATTTCTTAAATGTCTTGTAAATTATTCATAAGCCACTCTATTTTGTTTGCATAGCAAAAATTTTAGTCGCGACTTTGAAAAATAACAGTTCCAGCAGTAATCGAAGATAGGATAATTGAAAGAAATAGATAGTAGTTGTGTTGGTAGTTAATCATCTGGTACATTGTACATGTTCAGTATCTTGTATCTCGCTAGGTTACGGATCCGGACACCCTTGGATGTTATTCTTATGACTTAGTTGGAAAGCCAGTTGATGTGTATGATAGGCTTCGAGCGCCATTGGGTAATTTATTCTTTGGAGGGGAAGCTGTGAGCTCGGATTATCATCAGGGGTCAATCCATGCGTATGAATCTAGAATTATGGTTGCTGGAAATTGCCGCCACCATCTCATTAAAAGACATCGAAGTCTAGAAATGGTTCAGGCTAATTCCTAATGGGAGGAAATCCTTGAAGTCGCAGTTCCTCTACAGATTTCAAGAATGTGATATGATTCCTTGCTATGAAATAAATGATCGTCCAAGTTTGAATTTGCAAGTTTTATTATACTGGACTTTTACTTAAGTGGTTTGTTCCAGTGTCGTACTGTTATATAAACGATTTATTATCTTAACAGGATTTGCAAGTTTCATTTCAAGTCACTTAAGTATTGTGTTCCATCTTGTACTTTTACATTATCTGTTGATTAATTTACGTATAAACAACGTTCTGTCTCCCATTCAATTTTATGCCAATTGTATCAAAGCTTTCAAATTGATCATGTTGAGAGTTTTATTAGTACTTCTATCAGACTAATAAGTTAATTTCGGATGTTTTCATTATCCTTGAACAGTAAACTTGGACTGCAGTTGATTCGATGAGTGTATATATTATGTCATGAAGTAAAATATTTTAATATACTCCAAATTGCACAAGAAAATTATAGCGTACTCATATAGTTGAATATGCTAATAATCATAAGTCCTCTAAGTGTCCTTAATTTCTGAGCTTGAAACTCTAAGTTCAGGACTAAGTGTTCTTAACTTATAGGCAGCTAATATTTTGAACGAAGATTTCTAGAACTTAAGGACATTTTAGAAATTTATGTCCTTAATATTAGATTCATACTTCAAGTTTTCAGGACGTTTCAAAAATTTATGTTTTGAAGTTTACTTGTACCAATCTCATTTTCAAAATAAGATGTACCAAGCTGCAAGTGTCAAGTTTTACAAAGAAAAGAACTTTCTTTTTTAATTACGGCAAGAGGACAATCCCATAAACAATAATTGGACTAACTAAGGAACCTTGCACTCCCGACAAAAGAAAAAGAAACAAAGAGCGCGTAAGTACAAAGAAACTTTGAAAATTCAGGACATTTTTTATATAATCATCTGATAAAGCTTACTTTCTCAAATAAAAACAATCTAAATGAATCCAATTTATAGGAAAAACTTAAAAGACTAGATAAACATATGTGTATATATCTGTAATTCTCTATGCTTCCTTGAAAATGGGTGGATTGACGGAGAAAATATACAAGATGTTCTATTATGATCAATTCTTCTACAATGGCCAATTTTGAGCATTATTTTTGATGATTCGGTAACTGGAGTATGCCTTTTCTTCTGGCTTCTACCTCGCGGAACCTTGAAATCTGGAGGTTTAATATCTTGTTACATAGCACTCTATGGTACAATCCAAGAATTCGTATTTCCTACAGGATGTATTTGTCTTTCATATGTTTTCAGCCAAGATTCCTTTAAGTACCACTTTGAGCAAAAATTGAACTTCTTGATGTTTCTCTTCTGGTTGAAAAGTTTGGAGAAAATGGATAAAACTTCTTAGGCAGAATTTTGGGGATTTGAGTGAGATTTTGGTGTCGGATTTGAGTAATTTTGGTATGGTTGGACTCTTGGTTGAATGGCTGTTCAGATTTTGTAACTTTCATCGGATTCCGAGATATGGGCCCGAGGGTTGACTTTTGAGTTGACTTTTGGACTTTTGATTAAGAACTTAACATTTTCATATGGATTTAATTAATGTAGTTGTTGATTGTATCGAATTGTTTGTGGCTAGATTTGATGTATTCGAAGGCCGATTCGCGAGGCAATGGCTTGTTGGAGTAAGATATTTGCATGATTTAAGGTAAGTAACACTTCTAAACTTGGTTCTGAGGGCATGAATACGTGAAATTACGTGCAATGGGGTTGGTGTTGAGGTGACGCACATGCTAAGTGATGGGTGTGTGGGCGTGCACCGTAGTAATCGTGATTCGGTCGATTCTATGGAACTGTGTAGCTATCTTATATGAATATCATTACTTTACTCCAGGTGTTAGTGCACCTGAGCTGTGGTTTGTGTTAAAAATCAAGTTCATGCTATGTGTTGGTACTATTGGGGCCCACAATGATCATTACTTGTTGAGTTATTTGCTTAATTGCAGTTATGTACTCAGTCGCATTCATCATTGCATATTGTATCTCAGTCTCGATTATCATACATTGTTACATCATGTATCATTGATTTGGGTTGCTCAGCATTAGCGTTGTGAGCCTGAGAGACTGGAGAGATTGATGACTGAGTGAGGCCGAGGGCCCTTTTGTGAGTGATATTTATAGGATCGAGCTACATGTCACAATGGGCATTATTGACTCATGATAGATCGGGTTGCACGCCGCAATAGGTATTATTGATTCATGATGGGATTGGGTTGCGCGCCACAGTAGGATTTATTAGTTCTTGGGCTAGATCTGTCCCTCCAGAGTCTGCACACCCACAGTGAGCGTAATTGCTATTGATTCATGATGGGATCGGGTTACACGCTGCAGCGGGAACCGTACAGTGCTGAGTGAATTGAGTGTGATGAGTGATAATTGAGACAGTCAGGTTGAGTACTATGAGAGTGAGAGTATGCGAACTTCCATTATATTGCATCACATACGATATGCATATTTACATGTAGATATAAAGATGTCATATTCCTCATATCATTCAGACTTGACATATTGTTTCTATTTTGAGTTTAATTGTTAAACACGGAAGCATGTCTACATTTTGTACTGGTACCTGCAGATTATGAATTTCTCTGAGATATTATTGTTATATGTTCTGTAAATTTTCATGCTGTTAAATTCTGTATTTGGGGAGTATTGTTCGGACTCGTCACTGCTTTCAATCCAAAGGTTAGACTTGTTACTTATTGAGTTGGTTGTACTCATTCTACACCATGCACTTCGTGTGCAAATACAGGTGTTTTCCGGCATGCTGGTTGCTGGTCTCGGAGTTTCAGACGTTCGTAGATTATAGAGGTAGTTGCCTTGGCAACCGCAAACCTTGAATCTCCTCCCATATCTCTCAGGTTTACTTATTTTGTTCATTTTCTTATATAGTGTATCAGACTATGTTAATGTATGGATGCTTATGTACTCAGTGAACGCGAGTTTTGGGAAATTCAGTATTGAGTTGTGATGTTCTCATCTAGTTTTATGAGACTTTTACTTACTTAAGATTATTTTCGTATATTTAATATTTTAAGATGTTGGTATATTTGAGTTTTCGGCTTGCATAGTATCATGATATGCGCCTTCACGACACTTCAAATTTTGGGTCGTGACAAGTTGGTATCAGATCCTAGGTTACATAGGTCTCATGAGTCATGAATAAGTATAGTAGAAGTTTGTGGATCAGTACGGAGGCGTCTATACTTATCTTCGAGAGACTGTCGAACCCTTAGGAAAACTTCACATTCTTGTATTCTTGTCGTGAATTTGTTTAATATGGGAACTAAACTTATGTTATTCTATTCTCTCACAGATGGTGAGGACACGTGCTACTAGATCATGTAGACGACCACCAGTAACACCAGCTAGGTCCATGAGAGGCCGAGGCCGAGGTGAAACTCGTATAATAGCTAGAGCAGCACCTGTAGACACACCAGTTTCTCCAGCTAAGGAGCAGGTTCCAGACGTGGTTGAGATGGTTGGACCATCACAGGAACCAGTTAGGCCTATTGTGATTCTAAACCTTTGAGAGGCTTTGGCCTGGATATTGATCGTTTGCACTAGTCTTGCTCAAGCGGTTTCTGTTCAAGTTGCGCCATCCACTTCTCAGGTCGGGGGAGGTACTGATACTCGTTGCTCGTACTCCAGAGAAGCTAGTGTAAGGACTTTAGACACCGGGGGTATTACTAGCCCAGACGGTTGCAGTTATTCAGGCCCAGGTGGGCCCCGTTATGAGTGATGAGGAACAGAAAAGACTAGAGAGATTTGGGAGGCTCTAGCCTCCGTCCTTTGGTGGGCCTAGGTTAGTGGATGCTTAGGACTTCTTGGATAGGTGCCAGTGGATTCTTTGCAAGTTAGGTATTTTGGAGACTAGTGGAGTCTCCTTTACTACTTTTCAGCTATTAGGGGTTGCCTTCAAATGGAGAGAGGCCTATGGAGGAGCACACCAGTCGTTGTTGCACCCCTCTTATGGCATGAGTTTTTCGTTCTCTTCTTATAGAAGTTTGTGCCACAGACCCGCAGGAGGAGTTGCGTTAGCAATTCGAGCAGCTACGCCAAGAGGGCATATCTGTGACCCTGCATGAGATGAGGTTCTCAGAGTTGGCGCATCATGCAGTTTGGTTGGTTCCCTCTGAGAGGGAGATGATTAGGAGGTTCATTGATGGCCTCAACTATCAGTTGCATTTTGTTATAACTCGAGAAAGTGTATCGAGTGCTAGGTTCGCCAAGGTGGTTGATATTGCATAGTGGCTAGAGTTGGTCCATAGTTAGGAGCGTGAGGAGAGAGAGGCCTCGTGGTTAAGGTGGTTTCTTCGGTGTTCCCTTTGGGGTCAATTCCACCATAGTAGGGGTCGTCTTAATAGGCCCGTTCAGATGGCTTGTCCAGTTTATCGTGGCGTATGAGCTATCCATGGTTCACATAGTGCTCTACCGAGTCATTCATCTCTCAGTGCACTCCCAGCTTAGATTTCATCTCGTGCTCCTTTAATTTACAGTTCATCTGCACCAGGTTCCTCTAGTAGTTATTCTTGATCTCGGGGTCTGCACCAGTACTTGCCACCATTTTTCAATATGGGTTGTTTTAAGTGTAGAGAGTTGGGTCATGTGAAGAGGCATTATCCCCACTTTTCGGGAGGTCCATTACAGTAGAGGACTCAGGTTGCGAATTTCGCACTAGTTACTTCACCACGCGCTCAGCCAGTTTGGGGTGGGGATCAGGCAGCTAGGGGCCGCCCTAGAGGGGAAGGCCGATCAGGTGGCGATCAGACTCGATTCTATGTTATTCCTGCCAGGCCAGAGGCCATTGCGTCAGACACAATAATCACATGTATTGTCTCAGTATGCCACATGGATGATT
This sequence comes from Nicotiana paniculata, assembly GCA_005239505.1. Taxonomy (NCBI): domain Eukaryota; kingdom Viridiplantae; phylum Streptophyta; class Magnoliopsida; order Solanales; family Solanaceae; genus Nicotiana; species Nicotiana paniculata. Next base: position 23,764 of record ML327078.1, read on the forward strand.
CTATATTATTTGACCCTAGTTCCACTTATTCGTATGCATCATCATATTTTTGCTTGTTATCTGGATATGCCATGTGAGTCATTAGTTTGATTTGTTCATGTATCTATGCTAGTGGGCGACACTATTGTTGTGGACCGTGTATATCAGTCGTGTGTAGTGACTAGTGGGGGATTGGAGACTAGATTTGATCTCTTATTGCTTAGTATGGTATATATTAATGTGATTTTGGGTTTCAATTAGTTATCTCCATGTCATGCTATTCTGGATTGTCACGCTAAGACTGTGACGTTGGCGATGTCGGGATTTCCATGGATCGAGTGGAGTGTTTCTCTATATTATGCTCCCATTAGGGCGATTTCATATTTGAAGGCCCATCGGATGGTTGGGAAGGGGTGTCTGTCATATTTGGCCTTTGTGAGGGATGTTGGTGCCGATACCCCTACTATTGATTATGTTCCGGTGGTGCGAGACTTTCTCGATGTGTTTCTTGCAGACCTACGTGGAATGCCACCCTACAGGGATATTGACTTTGGTATTGACTTAGTGGCTGGAACTCATCCCATTTCTATTCCTCCGTATCGTATGGCACCAGCTGAGTTGAAGGAATTGAAAGAGCATCTACACAAACTTCTTGATAAGGGGTTTATTAGGCCTAGTGTGTCGCCTTGGGGTGCACATGTTCTGTTTGTGAAGAACAAGGAGGTACTATGTTGATGTGTATCGACTATAGGCAGTTGAACAAAGTTACAATCAAGAATAAGTATCATTTGCCGCGCATTCATGATTTATTTGACCAGCTTAAGGGATCGAGGGTGTTCTCTAAGATTGATTTGAGGTCTGGGTATCACCAGTCGAAGATTCGAGACCTGGATATTCTGAAGACGGCATTCAGGACCCGCTATGGTCACTATGAGTTCCATGTGATGTCTTTTGGGCTGACCAACGCCATAATAGCATCCATGCATCTGCTGAACAATGTATTTCAGCCATATCTTGGTTCATTTGTCATAGTATTCATTGATGATATCCTGGTGCACTCATGTAGCCAGGAGAAGCATGCCTAGCATTTGAGCATTGTACTACAACGACTGAGGGAGGAGAAGCTTTATGTCAAGTTCTCCAAGTGTGAGTTTTTGCTTAGTTCGGTGGCGTTCTTGGGGCACGTGGTGTCTAATGAAGAGATTAGGGTGGACCCAAAGAAGATAGAGGTGGTTCAAAGTTGGCCCAGGCAGTCTTCAGCTATTGAGATTCAGAGCTTTCTCGCTTGGCTGGATATTATCGTCGCTTCGTAGAGGGTTTCTCGTCTATTACAACGCCTTTGACCAAATTGACCTAGAATGTTGCTCCACTCAGGTGGTCGGATGAGTATGAGGAGAGCTTTCAGAAGCTCAAGACTGTCTTGACCACATCTCCAGTTCTAGTTTTGACTTCTGTTGGTCCCCAATTTTTCCCTATATTATTTTCAAAAATAAATATATATCTTCAAAACAATGCATGAGCATCAATTAATATTTTTCCATAATTTCTACATTTTAAAGGATTTTTAATTAATTTATCCCAGTAGCTCTATTATATAAATAATTACTAATTGCATCACAAATGATTTATGATAATTTTATCGCTTAATTTTATTATTTATATTTAACTTTAATTATTTCTTGAACAGCCATATTTACATTTTTTCTTAGGTTATAATTGCAATAACTTTGCAATAATAGCCCATATGGGCATGCTTACTTTATTTTACAAGAAAATGACCTTTTATATTCTTATAATATTAAGTAATTATTTTAAATCATTTTTTTATGCATAAAAAGCATTTTATCATTTATTAGCTATTTTATAAATTATTTTATGAAATTAATTAGATATTTAACATATAGCCTCTTTAATTTCGGACCTTAGCTCAAATTACTACCCTAGTCCAATTAAATCATAACCCTGACCCAATACCCATACCCCAATACTCTAAATCCGCCCAACCCCCATATTGAATCATGGTCGTTGATCTCAGAGATCAACGGTCCAGGTGGCGACTCTTCAAACCATATCCCATCCCAAAAGGAAGGATCATCGGAGTTTCCAGCACTTGTTCTAACAAAAGGATCTAAATTTGAGATAGCTGATGCGTGGCTAGAATTCATGATTTTTAGCATTATATACCTTTCATTTTATGTGTTTTAATGATAAAAATACACGTTGTATGTGCCTAATGGGGTTTATTTAATGTGTAGGTGAATTGGAAACGGAAGCCGAGCTAAATGAGAGCATAAACGTCGAANGCGGAGATGGATGGAGCTGCTAAAGGACTATGATATTACCATTCTGTATCATCTGGGAAGGCCAATATGGTGGCCGATGCCTTGAGTAGAATGGTGGTGAATATGGGTAGCCTTGAATTTGTTCCTGTTGGTGAGAAACCGCTTGCAGATGATGTTCAGGCCTTGGCCAATCAGTTCGTGAGATTAGATATTTCGGGGCCCAATCGAGTTCTAGCTTGTGTGGTTTCTTGATCTTCCTTATATGACTGCATCAGAGAGCGCCAGTATAATGATCGCCATTTGCTTGTCTTTAAGGACACGAATCAACACGGTGATGCCAAAAAGGTTACTATTGGGGATAATGGATGTTGAGGATGCTGGGTTGAATTTGTGTGCCTAATGTATATAGGCTGCGTTAGATGATTCTTCAAGAGAGCCACAGTTCATGATATTTCAATCATTCGGGTGCCACGAAGATGTACTATGACTTGAGACAACACTATCGCTGGAGGAGGATGAAGAATGATATACTGGGTTTTTTAGCTCGGTGCCTAAACTGTCAGCAGATGAAGTACGAGCATTAGAGACCGGGTGGATTTCTTTAGAGGCTTGAGATTCCAGAGTAGAAATGGGAGCGTTATCACCATGGATTTCCTAGTTTGGCTCCCACAGACTTGGAGAAAATTTGATGCTATTAGATTGTGGATCGGTTGACCAAGTCCGCGCATTTCATTCTAGTTGGGACTGCTTATTCTTCAGAACGGTTGGCTGAGATCTATATCCGTGAGATTGTTCGCCTTCACGGTGTGCCGGTATCCAACATTTCAGATTGGAGAACGTAATTTACATTGCAGTTTTAGAGAGTAGTGTAGCGAGTGTTAGGCACACAAATTGATTTGAGCACAACATTCCACCTTCAGACGGACGAACAGTCCAAGCGCACTATTCAGATATTGGAGGATATGCTACGCGCTTGTGTCATATATTTCAGGGGTTCTTGGGATCAGTTTCTGTCGCTCGCAAAGTTTGCCTACAACAACATATATCAACCAAACATTCAGATGGCTCCGTATGAGGCTTTGTATGGGAGATGGTGTCGGTCTCTGGTGGGATGGTTTGAGCCAGGTGAGGCTAGGCTATTAGGTACAGACTTGGTTTACAATGCTTTGGATAAGGTTAAGTTGATTAAGGACCAGCTTCATAGGGCGCAATCTAGACTTAAGAACTACGTTGATCGGAAGGTTCGTGATATTGCTTACATGGTTGGGGAGAAGGTACTACTTAGAGTTTCACCCATGAAGGGTGTTACAAGGTTCGGGAAGAAGGGTAAGTTGAGCCCTCGGTACCTTGGTCCGTTTGAGGTGCTTCTGAGGATTGGAGAGCTGGCTTACAAGCTTGCCTTCCACCTAGTTTGTCGAGTGTTCATACAATGTTTCATGTTTCTATGCTCCGAAATCATGTCGGCGATCTGTGTCATGTTTTGGACTTCAATACAGTTCAGTTGGATGGTGATTTGACTTATGATGTGGAGCCAGTGGCTATTTTGGATTTGTACGTTCGAAAGTTGAGGTCAAAGAGCATAGCTTTAGTGAAGGTGCAGTGGAGAGGTCAGCTAGTCGAGGAGGATACTTGGGAGACCGAGCGGGAGATGCAGAGTAGATATCCACGCCTATTTGAGACTCTGGGTATGTTTTTAGACCCGTTCGAGGATGAACAATTATTTAAGATGGGGATGATGTAACGACCCAGACGGTCATTTTGAGTGTTGTAACCTCGTTCCCCCATCTACTGCTTATTCTATGCTCAATTGTTGGTATGCGACTTGTTGGGGTAGTTGGTTTAGTTCCGAGAATGTTTTGGAATGAATTGAAACTTCCAGGTACTCCTTTGAAATCAGGTTAGAAATCATGTTTAGGCTATGTGCTGGTACTATTGGGACCCACAACGGTCGTTCTTTGTTGTTGAGTTATTTTCGTAATTGTAGTTATGTACTCAGTCGCATAATCACATTCATTATTGCATATCGTATCTCCGTATCTGTTATCATACACTGTCAAATCATGTATCATTAATTTGGGTTGCTTAGCATGAGTGTTGTGAGCCCAAGAGAGATTGATGACTGAGTGAGGCTGAGGGCCCATTTGTGAGTAATATTTATGGATTGGGTTGCACACTGCAGTAGGTATTATTGACCCACGATAGGATCAGGTTGCGCACCATAGCAGAATTTATTAGTGTTTGGGCTAGATCTGCCCCTCCAGAGTCTGCAAACCCACAGTGAGCACAATTTCTATTGATTCATGATGGGATCAGGCTGAATTTCACAGCGGGTACCGTACAGTGCTAAGTGATTGAGTGTTATGAGTGATAATTAAGACAATCAGATTGAGTATTTTGAGAGTGAAAGTACGCGAGGCTTCCATTATATTGCATCACATGCGATATGCATATTGGCATGTAGATATAGATATGTCATATTCCTCATATCATTAGACTTGACATATTTTTTCTGTTTTGAGTTTAACTGTTAAACCTGGAAGCATGTTTACATTCATATATCGGTACCTGCAGATTGTGAGTTCCTCTGATATATTATTGTCATATGTTCTGTAAATTCCCATACTGTTAAATTCTGTATTTGGTGCATATTGTTCGGACTCTTCACTACTTTTACTCAAAAGGTTTGACTTGTTACTTATTGAGTTGGTTGTACTCACGCTACACCTTGCACTTCGTATGCAGATCCAGGTGTTTCCAGGCACAGTGGTTGCTGATCTCGGATTTCAGTCGTTCAAGGATTATCGAGGTAGCTTCCTTGGTGTCCACAGACCTTGAATCTCTTCCCCTATCTCTCAGTTCTACTTATTCTGTTCTATTTTCTTTGGCATTGTATCAGACTATGTTATTGTATAGATGCTTATGTATTCAGCGACACCCGAGTTTTGGGAAATACTGTATTGAGTTGTGACGTTTTCATCCAGTTTTATGAGACTTTTACTTACTTAAGCTTATTCTGTATGTTTTAAATTTCAATATGTTGGTATGTGTGAGTTGAGGGCTTGCCTAGTATCATGATAGGCGACATCACGGCACTTGGGATTTTGGGTCGTGACAAAAGTAAAAGCTAAATCTATCTTTTTCTTCAATTCCTCTTCTACCCAATATGAAAAATTATAAAAAGTTCCTTCCGCTTCATTTCTTCTTTCATAAAACCAACGTTGTAGCTTCACTTGGATGAAATCCATCATTCTCAATATAGGTAGTTCCCTTGTTTGTAATAGCACGGAATTCATTGTCTCAACTATGTTTGTTGTGAGCATGTCATATCTTCGTCGTGGACCACAAGAACGCACCCATCTTTTTGGTGGTTCTCCCATCAAGTAATCAAAAGTTTTCTTATTAACTTTTGCTATCTCTAACATGTAGAGATCAAATTCTTTGCGCTTGTAGACTCTTGCAGCACTTTGAAATACTTTTATGACCTCACTTTTCTTTCCTTCGCTTTAGGTTCTGATCCAAATGATAGATACAAATCCCGTTGCGGCTTTCATGATATATCATTGTGATGCCATGTGCAATAGATTGGTGCCTATCTGATAAAAAAAGTTAAATTGTCATAGCTCCCAATTGCATTGTAAAGCTTACTAAAGTACCACTCATATGAGTTGTTATTCTCAGATTTTTGAATCCCAAAGGAAGTGGGGATATTTGGTTATTTGCATCCTCAGAAACTGAAAACATTAAAACATTAAAACACCACGATATTTTGACTTCAAAAAGTTGCATCAATAGCAATCATCGGTCTACAATGATTCCAACCAGCTATTGATGATCCATATGCATAAAACATATAAAGAAACCTGAAAAAACAAACCAAAATTCAGAACTACTACAAAAATTTAGAACTGCATGTAAATTTCAGGATAATTAGTCCTTAACATTTAGACTGCACACATGAAGTTAAGGACATGATGTCCTAAAATTTAACAACATAAGGTGCAAATAAGGACACTTTGTCCTTAACATTTAGACTGCACACATGAAGTTAAGGACAAGATGTCCTAAAGTTTAACAACAGAAGGTGCAAATACAAGACACTTTGTCCTTAACATTTACACTGCACACATGAAGTTAAGGACATGATGTCCTAAAGCTTAAAAACAGAAGGTGCAAATACATGACACTTTGTCCTTAACATTTACACTGCACACATGAAGTTAAGGACATAATGTCCTAAAGTTAAAAAACAGAAGGTGCAAACACAATACACTCTGTCCTTAACATTTACACTGCACAAATGAAGTTAATGACATGATATCCTAAAGTTTAAAAATAGAAGGTGCTAATTCGGGAAATTTTATCCTTAATATTTACACAACACACAAAAGTTAAGGACATGATGTCCTAAAGTTTAAAAACAGAAGGTGCTAATTCAGGGCAATTTATCCTTAACATTTACACAGTACTCATGAAGTTAAGAATACCATATCCTTAATATTTACACAACACTCATGAAGTTAAGGACACCATGTCTTTAATATTTTACACTACACACATGAAGTAAAGAACACCGTGTCCTTAATATTTTACACTACATACATGAAGTTAAGGACACCATGTGCATAACATTTACACTACACACGTGAAGTTAAGGACACCATCTCCTTAACATTTACACTGCACATATGAAGTTAAGGATGTGATGTCCTAAAGTTTAAAACATAATGTGATATTCAATACACCTTGTCCTTAATATTTAGTTGCAGCACTTTATATATACATAGCAGATGAAATGACTAATAAACTCGTTTGGATTGTTTACCTACTGTTGTCGTTTGTCTTTATGTTAGTGTATATTCTCGGACTTTTAATTTTCATCATGTACAAGTATGAATATAACAATTCATAATTCTCTTCAGGAGTTCCTCTTATCAAAGCTGAAGCATGTTGAATAGCACGCCACGCCTTGTGATACCAAATGTCTAGTCCATGCAATTTGCATTTCTGCCATGACAAAGGCTGGTGTAACTTCAAATCTTGGGTCTCGAAGATTTTCAATAATGTAACCACTAATCAACTTTTAATTTGCATGCTTTTGATCAGTTTTCATAGTGTTAACTGAGACGTCATGTTTTTTCTCAACCTTTACTATCTTGAATAGTGATGAATCTTTAATTCTGAAAGCACACACACAACACCCACACTTTTCATCATTGCATTTCAAAGAATATCTTGTTGAACTTGATCTAACAACCTTGATCTAACAACCTTGATCTAAATGTCCTTTAATTGTTATATTCAAAAAATAGTTAATTATACTCTTCTTTTTGTCAAATTTTGATCCCACTTTTATTTCATCCGACGAAGCATTTTCTCTCAATATTGTAGTTATGGATTCTTTTTGTTTCGACTTTGACCTTCATCTAGTTAGTTGGGTAGAGTATTTTTCATCAACCTCTAAGACTTGAATACCCAAAGCTTGTTGAATGTCAATCTCTATAATGCTTTGTCCTTTCATTTGAATACAAGTGAATGTTTGAAGCACCTCTTCAATTATTGGTTCAGGTTCGACCACATCTATTTCCATTATCTATTGGCATTTGTCTTGATTGTCTTGTTGAGTTTCTATGTTGACATGTTCAAAGGTACTTGTAGAGCCAAAAACTCTCTTCGAAACATCAACAATGAAACGACAACCCTTCAAAAGTGAATGACTTTTTAGTAACTTTATACATGTTTGAAGATCTAAATCTTTAGATACAAGCATTCCCTTGCTTTTTCTCAGGTTGATATCAAACCATATCATTGCTTAAAACTTGTATTTACCCAATTTAATAACTTCAAAGACCTGGTTGAAAGTTAAGGACAAGATGTCCTAAAGTTAATCAATAGAAGGTGCAAATACATGACACTTTGTCCTAAATATTTAGACAACAATCGTGAAGTTAAGGACAGGATGTCCTACAATTAATTCATAGAAGGTGCAAATACATGACACTTTATCCACAGTTAATCAATAGAAGGTGCAAATACATGACACTTTGTCCTTAATATTTACATAGCAATCATGAAGTCAAGGACACGATGTCCTAAACTTTATCAATACAAGGTGCAAATATATGACACTTTGTCCTTAATATTTACACATCAATCATGAATTTAAGGACATGATATTCTAAAAAACATTAAACGTTAAAATGAAGCTTATATTACTAAACAAAAGTATTATATAATTGTCACATAGTCCCGAAGGACATTACTATGGTTTATAGAATCTAAGCTATTACAAACATTGGTAGTTAAAAACTTGGTACCAAAACATACTCTTACCTTGTCCTTATCTAATGCAGCTTCAACAAAAAAAGGTGGATGAGCAAGGTACATACATATTGTAGGCTTGAAGTGGCTTATGACTTCCTTTGCTAGTTGATGTGCTACACCATTTCCTTCCCTGAATTTATGCCTGATAGTTGGTATTTTCAATTGGTGCATTAATGACCTGCAATTGAGCAATGTCTATTTCCCAGATATTTTAAGGCCTTGCTCCAGTACTAGTAGTTCTGCCTGCAAAGAAGATGTTGCATAACAAGATTTATAAAAGCCCATGATCTAGTCGCCGTTGCTATTTCTAAAGGCTCCTTCTATCCCTGCATGCAAGGTTGCAAAAAAGCACCATCAATATTAAGTTTGACTGTGTTGTGATGGGACTTAGACCAACCAATCTCTATTTTGATTTTGGTTTGTTGGAGGGTATTTCTTTCCGTGAAGGAATTGTATTCCCATGATTGATGGAGAACTTGTATTACACAAAGATCTAGCTCTATTAAAATTGTTATTATTCCTATTTTTCCAAAGGTTCCAAATGGCAAACAAGTGAATATATTTCCATTGGTAATGTTGGTTTCTGCCTTGCGAAGAGGAATTCTCTAAGACAATTAGCCAGTGAGAGTTATTATGAGTTGGATCCAGAGTTAATCCAAGATTTCTTCAGAAGCGAGTTGTTATAGGGCATTTAAAGAAGATGTGAGGAGCATCTTTTGGCCCTTGTTACAAGTGAGCCATTTGGTTTCAATATTGATTCCAATATGATGAAGGAAAGCTCTACGTGGTGTTTGGTTATGCATGCATTGTCAGACAAAGAATTTAATTTATTAGAGCAATGAAGTTTCCATACCCAAGTGAAATCAGGATTTGGGCTAAGGTTAGTGGAAGGGTTATTGTCAAGAAGCATGTAACAAGACTTCATTGTAAAAATACCACTACTACTAGGATCCTAAGTCGTATTGTCCCTACCAATAAATTTATTAGGAATAAGAGTGGCATTAATATTACTAATTAAAGAGTTTGGCAGCACAAAAGAAATTTTTGATATGTCCCAACTATCACCATTCATAAGATCTTGTAAAGAGAGATTATAATCCAGTCGATGCAAAGGACCTTCAATACTACTTTGAAGACTAGGGTTATTGTGGATCCATCTTTATTTCCAAATATTAATATTAGAGATTTAGCAAGGAGGCCACTTAATACCTGGGTTTCAAATCTTCCAACCTTTCACAAGAGCGGACCAAATGAAGGAAGTATTAATAAAGATTTTTTATGGGCATATGTACTAGTAATTAGTTTAGCCCCAAGGTTTTTGGGATAGTTAAGGAGTCTCCATATCAGACTTGAGAGCATCACTACGTTTTTTTGTAGGTTGTACGAACCCCTAGACCTCCTTCTGATTTATCTCGTGCAAGCATCTTCCTTACAAGATGTAGTTTTTTCCTGGAATTAGTAGTGCCTCATATAAATTCCCTTTGGATATTGTCTATCTGGTTTAAGATCTTAATAGGGAGCATATTATATTGAATGAGATGATTCGGGATAGAACTTAGTGTGGAGGTTACTAATGTTGTTTCACCCGCTATATTTAAGAGGTTTGATTTCCAATGAGATAGTCTCATACGCATTTTGTCAATGACAAACTGGAAATCTTTGGGTTTTGGTTTATGGTTTAATATGGGAAAGCCAAGGTACTTACCAAATTCAAAACATTTCATGTTGAACAAATTGGCAAAATAGGAAGTAATACCTTGAGGGCATTTTTTAGAGGATATCAGCCTGAATTTCACATAGTTTATGGATAAGCCAGCTTCTTCTGAAAATAGGTTTAAGCAACACTTAATACAGTCACCCGTTTTGTGATTAGCTTTTCCAACTAAAGTAAGATCATCAGCAAAGGTGGGAGAAACTAGGACCATTAGGGCTAACTTTAACAAGATCCCAGAGCATGGTATCAACCTGACTGTCTATAAGCCTCGAGAGAAGTTCCATATATAAGATAAATATGTACGGAGACATAGGATCCCCTTGACGAATTCCTCTACTAGGAATAAAGTAATTTGTCTTAGTGTCGTTAACAAGGATGCCAATATTGCTAGTACTTATGCAATGCATAATGAGATCGAATATTTTAGGAGGGAAGTTAAGAAGTTAAGGGTTTTATGAATAAAATCCCATTCCAATTTGTCAAAAGCCTTTTCAAGATCTATTTATATCATATCGAACTTAGAACTATTGGAAGTGCGCATATTGTTAAGAAGTTCTTGTATAATAATAGCATTATCACTAGCTCTCTTATTTTTTATAAAGCTAGTTTGGGTAGGACTAATTAGGTTAGGAAGCAAAGGCTTGTTTCTATTGGCTATCATTTTAGTAATGATTTTGTAAGCGGTGTTACAAAGGTTAATAGGTCTAAATTTTTTTAAAGTGGTTGGCATTATTAATCTTGGGAATGAGGCATAAATAGGTGTCATTAGTACCCATAGGAAGGGACTAAGTTTCAAAAGTTCTGTGGCAAAAGCTTTTCACTAAGTTGCCAACTATATTCCAACATTTTTGGTAAAAGAAAGGATGAATCCCATCCGGACATGGTTCCTTAAAGGGTTTAAAATAAAAGATGGAATTAGTGATTTCCTCAGGGGCTAGAGGTCTATCAAGGATTCCTATATCGACCATTAGTAAATTAGTGGCATGATTCTTAAATACGGCCCTCATTGTAACACTCTTAGACGTTGTGTAGGCTTTTTCAAAGTAATTAAAAGTATGTTCAAGAATAGACTTGGCATTAGTGATCCAATTTCCATTGTCATTTTTGAAATATATTATAGAGTTGTGATGTTTTCTATTGGAAGTCATAATATGAAAGAATTTTGTATTTGCATCCCCTTCATTACACCAACTTATACGTGAAAGAAGTTTCCAAAAGTCTTCTTCAATTTTAAGAATAGCATTGCACTTTTGTTGGAGTTGCATTTCAGGGCTCATTAAAAAGAAATTATTATGATAGTTAGGAGAGGTTTACATATCGTGTAAGCGAGGAAGGACTCTTTTTTTCTTTTTTAAAATATCTCCAAAAGTATTATTCTTCTAAGAAATGATATTTTCCTTAAGAACATTATGAGCCCTATTTAGGTCATTCGTCCTCCAACTGTCTCGAACAATATTAATGAAATCAGGATGTTTACAACAAATTGTTTCTAATCTAAAGGGTTTGCCGTTATAACAAATATTTTTAGGGGTTAGTTGGACTAGCAAAGGGTTATGGTCCGAGTGAGTTTTAGGCAGATGTACCACAACAGCTTGAGTAAAAACATTAATCCAATCATTATTGACAAAAACTCTATCAAATCTTTCCATGATTAGCTCATTAGTTTTCCTACAATGATTGGACCAGATATATTTACACCCTTTAAATCCTAAATCTAAAAGGTTACAGTTATTAATACTAGTCTATAATCAAGAGCTACGTCTACGATTAATAGTGTTAGCTCCAAGCTTATCATTTTCACTAAAAATATCATTGAAATCTCCTCCAAGCAGCCAAGGTCCTTTGTAATTTTCATGAATATTCTCGATATTATTCCAAAGGGTATTTCTGTTAGCTATTTTTGTGCTAGCACATATAGAGGAAAATAACCAAGAAGTATTTATGGTACATACCTCAATGTTGGCATGGATTTCTTGATTCCTTTTGACAAAGTTGTTCACATTAACCACGTTAGAGTTCCAAAGAATAACCATTCCTCCAGATTGACCCTTTGCCGGGACTTTGATCATTTGAGATAATGAAAATCATTAAGTAAAGAGATATGATTTTCCATTCGATTTTCAAGCAAAGTCACTATGCACGGATTGTGGGTGTCAATCATTTCACTAAAGTTCCTCCTAAATGCATCATTGTTACCCCCTTATGTTCCAAATGGTAATGTTAGTTGGACGATACATCATTTATACTTGATTATGGTTGGGGTTGTTTCCATTCTCCATCACCCTATGAGGTACAGATAGTGGATTCCTCCACAATGAGGGTACCAATATCATTGCATGGCTTCCCACTGTTGGGTCCTGTGACATCCATATAACACTTGTAAAGTGCTGGGGGGGGGGGAGGGACAGTTGAGAATATATCTCTTCTCTAGAATCTTCCTGAATAGATAAACCTTTACCTCGTTTAGGCTTGAACATTCTACTATATGTTCTGACCCGAGCAAATTCATTTCCTCTGCATCTTGTCTTGGAACATAGGGAGGTTGTTGTTGTTGATGTGCATTTTGTGGAGCATATGGAGGGATATTTGGTGGTGCATGTGTTGGAGCAAGGGTTTGAGAATTGTTGATTAGTATGGTCCATGGCATGAATATTGGGTTCATGTTTGAGATCTCTCCTGGGGGAAAGAATGGAAGATCCACTGCCATATTTTGTGTTTGGAGTGGGTTGAAGTGTGGTGGCAAACTCCATTGAGTCCTCATTGACTGTGCTACGGTAGTGTTCATTGATGGAGCCAGTGGGTGCAGTATGTTGTTCAACCATACATGATTGGGACAATTGCTCATGGACATGTGCATCCTCTTGGATACTAGTTGAGCAAAAAAGTGAAGGTTTTGGAGTACTATCATAGTCTCTTGTCTGTCTAGTGTCATATTGAATGATATTGCATGGCCCATCAAACTTTGTTCTATCCAAGAAAGGGGCTGGTGGTCTTGTGGTAGTGAGGTTGTACAACGAAGATTTGGTTGCCCCTTAGTGAAGTCTGAGGTGGTGGTGGATTTGACATTGCGTGGGCTATTTGGTGTCTTAGGATTTGGATTAGGCGATATCTTCTCCGTTGAGCTACTGGGATTCTTGGCATTATTGATATAAGTGTGTTGATTTATATTAGAGCAACTAAGGGTATTTTCCGGGGAAGATGATAGGTTACTAATGGGTATAGGTAGCTCCCCAATTATTAACTCTAATTGCATATCTTCTGAATTGCTTGGGGAGGTGATTTTAAAGGGAATTTTGGAAAGATTTCTCCTTTAGCACGTGCTTATCCTCATTGGCTATTTGTGGAGTTCTCCCCAATTTTCTTGGGACATGTGTTGAGGCTGTTTATGAACATTCATGCAAGGAAAATTATCATTAGTGGAAGTATTTTGGGTGGCAGAAGTATTTTGGGAGTCTTTGGAATTAGTAGTAGTCGTGTTGGTAGAGTTAATTAGGTAATTATTATGCTAAGTAAGGGATAATTATTTTGCATATAAGTTAATTGGTCATTCTTTTTGTTTGTCACGTGCTCATCTGGACTAGCATACTAGGCCACGTCTAGTGACATGCATTCTATCTCATTAGCAATAGGAATTGTGTTATTGATTTCTTTTATTTCCGGCCGATTATTCAAGACAAAATTTGTTTCCAGTGGCAGCATAGATCTTAGGCATAAGATTATTGGCTAAGATTTTGTTAGGAAAAATCTTGTTGGTTACATTGTTAAACAAAAATTTTGCCAACTGATTTAGCATTAAAAGAGTGGGAGGGAGAGTTACCTGGCGTGCTTAAACAGTGATTTTGGAACTTACCTGATTGTTGGGGTGGTTCCTTGATCCTATGATTTGGATTCTTCTTTTTGGAGAAGTCAACCGTTTGCCAAACATCTTCTTTAATGCGTAGGGCTTCATTTTGTTCCTTTGATTGGTTAGCAGTCGATTCCATGTGAGTGAGTGTTGGATTATTAATTGTTACATTGTATGGATATTTGGACTAAGCATGACCTAGTTTTCCACATTTTTTACATAAATAATTCTCTCCTTCATAAATAATATATTATTTGTGTTGGCCAATAAAGACAAAGGGAATGACTTGTACTTCTAGTGGCATTTCAATACATAGTCTTGCATACCTTTCTCTTAGGGTAAAAGATGTGCATGCATCGACTTTTAATAGTCTTCAATTTTATTCCAATTTTTTTTCAGAATTAAGCCATCATAAAACTCGGTCAGTAGTTGAGGCAAACACATCCAAACAACTGTTTTGTTACACCCCATATTTCCGTACATGAAAGTATGCCGTAAGTTAATTAACGCAAGCTCGGAAATGAGATTATTTTGAGGTTACAAGTATTATGATGTTTCAAACAAGGGATAAGTAAATTCATGAAGGTGAGAGGGTAAGCAAATAGAAGAAAATGAGTTTCGTCAAAGTTTGACAATTTGGGATAAAATACGGTCCGAGCTACAATACCCGGTATTTATGGACTAGTCTCATACAAGATACCATATGACCATGATAGTAAGGTGTATGAAGTGTGTTAAAAGTAAGTAGTATTTTAAGTAATTTGAGATAATTTTTAATCATATGGGTAATTGATTAATTAATAAATTAGTGGGGGATTAATGAGTTAATTAAGGAAAAGGTAAATTATTTGGATAAGGTTAAAGGCACCAAGTGGCAACCCATGAAGTGGATAATGAATACAATAAGTGACTCATATACAATATAACAAGGTGTCACATTGTTAAAGCATACAAAGTGATTCACTTCTCTTTAGTTTTCTGATAAAACTTTGCATAATAATAACAATTTATCTCAACACATGAAAGCTAATGGTTGCCTATCCCCTTAAGATTAGATGATTGTAAGCATTCATTTCAGAAAAATTTCATACGTTCTTTGACAATGGTTGGAGCTGGTGAATTGTCAAAATCATATATAACTCCATACAAGTTACATACGTGATTTGCTAGAATCAAATCTCGTAAAAGACTATTTAATACTTACGAACGTGAGACTTTGTGATTCTAAGAAAGTACGGTGCAACCTTATCAAGGATATCACACGGATTTTTCCCTACTCCAGGTATGTTAAAGTTATCCCTTCTTTCTTTTGGTATGGTCCAAATTATACGGAAGAAAAGAGCAAACTCATGGTTTCCATAAATTACTCTATTCATAGAAATACTAGGGTGTCTATATTCTTGATTCCCCGTGTGAATCATTATTATCTTCTGTTCATGGGTCTCGAAAATACGTATGTTGGTAAAGTTTATTTCATGATATTAATCAGCGCATAATGGCTTTATGACGTACCGAGAGATTTTATTGACGTATTTCATATGTATTTCAGGCATTTACATATGCACATTGACCCATGACCAGATGGCGTTATATACGCGTATATATGTAAATATATGTATATGGGATGTGGGAAAAGGTTACAGCGTTATATACGCACCACCACCTGAACTGGTATATGATGATGATGTTGCCCACAATGGCTGAAATATGGTTCAAACGGCGTTATATACGCGTATATATGTAAATATATGTATATGGGATGTGGGAAAAGGTTACAGCGTTATATACGCACCACCACCTGAACTGGTATATGATGATGATGTTGCCCACAATGGCTGAAATATGGTTCAAACGGCGTTATATACGCGTATATATGTAAATATATGTATATGGGATGTGGGAAAAGGTTACAGCGTTATATACGCACCACCACCTGAACTGGTATATGATGATGATGTTGCCCACAATGGCTGAAATATGGTTCAAACGGCGTTATATACGCGTATATATGTATGTATATTCAAACAGCATTATATACACGTATATATGTATGTGTGTGTATATATATATGAAATATGGGAAATGTTATGGCATTATATATGCACCACCACCTGATCAGCCGGTATACGATGATGATTTTGCCCACAATGCCCGATATGATATGATGGGATGCCCTCAGAGGCTGATGATGTTATGAAACATGTACCTATGCACGACATGATATTCATATGCATATGCATATGCATGACGCTAAAAGTAATTTATGATTATGTTGGCCTATTAGGCTCGTATGTTGCGTGTATATGATGATGTAATAAGAAAGATATGTTACGCTGGTGCTCGGTTGAGTAAGGTACTGGGTGCCCGTCGCGGCCCAACGGTTTGCGTCGTGACATGTTTGAGAGATTCTTGCTTCTGATGCTATAAAATTTGGTTCCCATTTTTGGACTGACAGAAAGTGACCAAATATGAACCAGGAGCCATCGTGCAAGGCTCTCAACATGCTTTATTCATTGTTGAATTTAGTGATGAAGTAGTCATACCCTAAGCCGATTAGAGGAAAATTTTCCTTGATTTTCCATAGTTCTTGGATCCATTTTTTTGAGGAGGTGGTGCTGAATTCTCCTTCCTTAAAGCTTGATGATGGACGAAAATTTTCATGGTTGATAGATCCGCTGAAAATCCAATTGAGATATTTGAACTTGTCGATCGTTATTAATTAAGAGCAATTGGTTGTTTTGCTAGTTGTTTTGCAGATGAGATATGTAATGCACACTTGGATCAATTAGCATATTAATTGAAGCATCATGTTCACCCGCTACTAACTTTTCTTTAAAACTTGGGACACCTATGGTTGTTTGTATTGTAGTTTGATCACTAGCAATATCTTGCTGTTTTGGGGGGGATTAGATGAACTAGGTTGTGTTCTTTCATGACCGTTGTGTAAATATTAAGAACAAAGTATCCTGAATTAGCACCTTGTACTAGACTTTATCAATACAAGGTGCTAATTCAGGACCCGATGTCCTAAACTTTACAAATACAAGGTGCTAATTAAGTACACTTTATCCTTAATATTTATGCAACAGTCATGAATTTAAGAATACGATGTCCTAAACTTTATCAATACAATTGATGACATTTTGTCCTAAATATTTAGAATACAATTTCCAAAAGTTCTAACACGATGTCCCTACTTTTTATTCTCTATAGTTTGCTTACTCCATGAAAATGCAATCCAGTAAAGAAAAACAAAAAAGTCAAATCCCCTGCATCTTGTTTTCCAACAACCAAATAAAAATCCACACAAACACACAAAAACATACAGAGAGATATGAAATTTTAAAACTTACTGTAATTTTATGGTGAAATTTGGAGAAGAAAGTGAATTCTCTAGTTTGAAAAGGAGTAGAAAGGAGGATAAAACCTTTTGTAATTTGGACGAAGCGAAGGAACTAAACTCTGTACGTACCTAAATTGAGCGAAGGTTTGAGCGAAATTATTATAAGTCCAGCACTGGGGTATTTTCGTCCGGGCGAGTAAAAGTTTATTAAAGCAGTGGCTAAAGAGTAAATACATTTTTAACAGTGACTTAAAAGTAAATACAACACTTATTAGTGGCTAACAATGCACTCCCCCCTATAAAATGGCATCGATAGCTTGAGAGGCTGGGCCAGAGTTTTTAGTCCAACTTTCAAGAATTATATCGATTTATTTTTTTGAGAAAAATAAAATTTCTAAGAATTGATCTTCTTTAACAAGGCCCAATTCAATCTAAGAATTGATCTTCTTAATAGGGCCCAATTCAATTTCTAAGAATTTCTAAGAAGTCTAACAATTTAATCTCCATGCATAATCTAAAGTTGATAAAAGACATAAGTTACGCATTCTAATTTTGCAGGTGACCTCTTACGTGTTTAATATTGTTCGAAGTGAAATGCATACCACATTATAATATACAAAATCAATTTCAAGGGCGATCACTTAGATTTCACGGAAATTTCCCCCCTATTTCCTCTTTCATACCTTATTTAATTCCATTTTATCTAAATATTTTAAAAAAAAAGTTTCTATAGTCCTCTATTACCCACCCCTCATTGATGTTCAATTGAACCATAATCAAATTTTAATTTCCTATATTTCAACACTTTCTTTCTTTTTAAAATTCGATCACAATTGTAATGGTCCACAAATCACGATTGAAGAAAATCGATTTCTATAGTACTCGCTTTATAAAACTTTGAGACATATAAAAAATAGAACGAATAATGAACAAAAACAAGTAGTTTCACAAGAAAATATATAAAAGTTTCTTCAACCACAGTTTTCCTTCTCCCCTAAAGCTACAAAAACAAGCAAAGTCTGACTTTGAGAAATGATTGACTTGCGCAAAAAAATAAAAGAAAAATAAAAGAAAAAAAAATTGGAGTATATTTTAGGATGCCAAAATAAAAAGAAAATAATTTACATACAGGAGATATAATCGAAACCTAGAAAGCCTTTTCATACATTCGAAGATGCTGAATATCATATTAGCATATTTTCTAAATTCGTTAATTTGCATAAAATCAATGACGTTACGAGCTCAAAGGGTAAATAATTCGCAATTAATTGCAATGGTAATTACAAAAATGGGCATGCATTTTGGTTAGTGGTACGAAACTATGCTTAATTACTCAATCTTTAATTCATGATCCGGGTAAGTTAATTTGGGTGCAGCTCGGTTTGGAGTATTAAAGCAATTTTTAATTATGTAAGATAATGATTATTTAATCATTTATTGCGATGATAACATTTTGGAGAAATACTTTATTATCAATACTAGTAATTTGATTTGGTATATTGATTGACCAAGCAATTATCACGCTTGTATAATTAATTCAAATTGAAAGTTCTGATTAAATAAGCAAGAGATGTATGTAAGTGGACTTTAGACAATAAACTACTGTATTAGTAATTGCCAACTGTTGTACTTTTGGTACAATATCAAAATAAATTAATTGAGATGTTGCAAATTATTTTAATAAAGTACAATTAATTTCGAGTAAAATAGATCAAGTATTGATAATTGAGGGATTAATTAATGCCACTTCATTTACTCACTAATAAAAATGGTTAACATGAGCATGATACTTCGTTTTCACAAATTAATAAGAAGTAAAATAGTGTTTTCCTAACCATTTAAACTTGAAATTTTAAAAAAAATCCCCATTTTTTTTGGGTGAGTGATATTTCCCAGGTTTCAACTTCACGATAAAAGCCAAAAGGTTAAGGAACCAAAGATAGGCACTTCCTATACTTTCCGATATATTTAAATTAAATAAATACATTAATAGCTTTAAGATTCGTGTAAATTAAATCTTATAATTTGTATTTAATAATATTAAATATAACTTGCTAAATGACTTAATTCTGATTTTTTTTTACGCCCTCTCAGTATATATATTTCTACAACTTTTTAATGTATTTTAGACTAAATTATAAGACGAAAAATTATACTATATTAAATTGTTCAATCAAAAATATTTACCGTCCTAATCAATATACGTATATTAAAACTAATTATATTACTTTCAGTAATATTTTTAGAGGAAGGGCTGTTTTAGTTAATTTCTCGTTGTGAAATAATATCAAAGTTTTACTTAATTATGTAAATTATTTCTCATTGTGAAATAAAAAAGAACCAAAGAGAAAAGGAAAAGAAAAATCAACTCTATATTCCTACAATTATTACCAGTAAATTACATAAAATATATTTTGAGATCGTGCAA
Organism: Nicotiana paniculata; assembly: GCA_005239505.1. Taxonomy (NCBI): domain Eukaryota; kingdom Viridiplantae; phylum Streptophyta; class Magnoliopsida; order Solanales; family Solanaceae; genus Nicotiana; species Nicotiana paniculata. Next base: position 43,675 of record ML327078.1, read on the forward strand.
AAGTCACCATTTCCTTGGTTCGAATTGTCAGAGAGAGAAAGAGAGAGGTGACAGCGTAGACTATGAGAAGCAAAACCTTCAAACAACACAACTGCTGTGAAGAACCGATCGATTAGACTTTTACCTTTTCAGGTTTTATCCTTTTCTACTACTACTAATTTTCTCAAGTTATGAGTTGAAAGTTTGACAAAAATTGCTAAACCTTTATTCGTTGAATTTTTGCATTTATATTTATTTTCCTAGAATTTTGGTAAATCAGACACCCTTTCGGAATCTAGCATCTGGGTCTATCTTAGTTTTTGATTTGGTTATTAAAATTATTTGCAGCTGACTGAATTTGATTCATTTTTGAAGAGTTTGAAACAAATTTGCTGGCATTAGAATCTCAATAACACTGGCGATATGATATGGGGTTGGGGCCAATGAGTTGAGAACTTACTATAATGATGGTTAAGGATGGAGGATTACAAATTTTGGAGCCGACTGAGTTTATTTGTTTGACTGGAGCTCTTTTAGTTTGGTTAGGGATTGTATGGGAGAGTAGGGATAGTTGTGAGATTTAGTGATGCCCTTGTTTTTATATATTGTTTCGATGATGGTGGTGTTTGGGCCAGTTTGCGCGCTGCTCGTCTATTTCACTCGATACCTACTACCTCCCCCAACACAGGTACCGGGTAACTTTGGCCGTCAAGGCTTTTGAACTTGAGACTTCAAGGTTCTCCTCTCACTTTGCAAACTGGTGTTTGGGCCAGTTTGCAAACTGGTGTTTGGGCCAGTTTGCGCGCTGCTCGTCTATTTCACTCGATACCTACTACCTCCCCCAACACAGGTACCGGGTAACTTTGGCCGTCAAGGCTTTTGAACTTGAGACTTCAAGGTTCTCCTCTCACTTTGCAAACTGGTGTTTGGGCCAGTTTGCAAACTGGTGTTTGGGCCAGTTTGCGCGCTGCTCGTCTATTTCACTCGATACCTACTACCTCCCCCAACACAGGTACCGGGTAACTTTGGCCGTCAAGGCTTTTGAACTTGAGACTTCAAGGTTCTCCTCTCACTTTGCAAACTGGTGTTTGGGCCAGTTTGCAAACTGGTGTTTGGGCCAGTTTGCGCGCTGCTCGTCTATTTCACTCGATACCTACTACCTCCCCCAACACAGGTACCGGGTAACTTTGGCCGTCAAGGCTTTTGAACTTGAGACTTCAAGGTTCTCCTCTCACTTCATAACCGCTAGGCCACACACTTGGCTGTTGTGAAACCCTTGTTTTAGACAACCTCCTTGGATAATTATTGAGTAGTGGAATGAAGCTGGTGAAATGCAGCAGAATGGATATAGAGGATAAATATAGCCGATCCAAACTATTCTGTGATTAAGGTGTAATGAAGAATCTGATACTGAGTTTCTGCTTTTGAATTCAATAGTAGAGGTTAATTGATGTGAGGTTGGGGTTGATGAGATTGACTTGGAAGCTTGTTGCATATAACTATAATTAGATTGCCAATGAGGCGATTTCATTGGAAATTAGAAAGAGCAAGGAGAAGATGCAATGGTAAACTTATTGAAAACGGAAGAATAAAAAGCTCCGGTACACTTAATTGTTTACTAAGATTTACTGTTTGAATTGGCACTTTGAGGTTTTCGCGATGTTAAATCAGAATTGATTTCTCTGATTAATATAATTGATTCGTAGTGAACATACTGCTGACGTTTTCCAAAGGCTTATATCATATGTCTTAAAAAGCTTACCGAAGCTTCAAAGTGGCTTTAGCTTATTTCCCTATAGATCCAATTATAAGCCACTATAGACGTACATGCTATCCTCTGAGATTGACTATCAGTCATCTCAAGTCCATTTTTCCTAAAACAATGTTTCAATAGACATCAAAATCTAGGCCCCCAAGGGTTAGCTCAATTGGAGAAGATTGTGGGACTTGTGTTTTAGGTAACAAATTCTAGCCACTAACCCTAGTATTTAAGAAGAAAGGTATGGGGGCGGGCCGATCATCCCCAAGTTTCGGATGCTGGTGTTGGCCCAAAGGGTTGGCTCCAGACGGATTTCTCGCTCACAAAAAAAGTATCAAATTCCAATTGAAAAATAATGTAAAATTGAAGACGAATAGGAAAGATATTAATAAACAACAACAATAACTACGACTTAATCCCAAACAAGTTGGGGTCGGCTTCATCTTTATAAAAAAAGAAGAAGTTGGGGTCGGTTGTATGAATCCTCACTGTTCATATTACTCTATTTAAGCTCATCTCAATGCCAATATTATGTAAATGCAAATGGAAAGTATTAGAATTTTTCAATATTTTCTAAATGTATGAATCTCTAGAAAGCATAAGACCTACAATAGAATTGCTTTGTAACTATTAGGTATCGCCCATATAAATCTTTTGCCCTATCTTTGGCTAGAAATTTTAGTTCATCCGAGACAACTTCCTTCCATGTGATTATAGGTCTACCCCGTCCGCATTTAACATCTTCACTCTCCATGGTTTCACTCCTACATACCGGTGTAAGGAAAGAACTTAATCATTGTCCAATAAATTTACAGAAAAAGGTTGCTGCTTGGATATTAAACAAACTTATGAACCATTCAAGTACCTCTGCAACAATAAGAGCAATATTAGGAAACATGAAACATATAAATGAATTTTTTCCTGACAGTGTTCGATGTTGCATTATTTACTCCAACTTCAAAGTAACAGTCTCTTAACAGATATGAAATTTTTTGTCTCCATTTGCTGGTTGATGGACATACGATATTAGTTCCATAAGCGTCTTAACCATAGATTATCATAAACGATGAAATTAGGAAAGAAATTAAAAAAATAAAAGAAGACTAAATATTTATACGAACTCCAGATATCTCTAAAAATATGTTGCAAAATTGAAATACTTTTAACACAATTAATATGACATTTCACATTCAAGCGTTGGGCATCGGGCTCTTGGGGTTTGAATTAAACTCTACTTGGCAATCCCTCTGAGAGCCCTCTTTATGGTGAATCTGCGACAGCCTATCCCACTAGTGATATTGTACGCTTTGGATCTAGGCCCGCACGACTTTAAAACGCGTCACTAGGGTCTAAGGCTTGTAACTTATATACCCAACATCCTTTTTGTGTTGCCGATGTGGGACATACACCACTTCTTATGGACTCAACGTCCTTGCTGAGGTTTGGCCTACCGTATGGGATTCGCCTAGACTCAGCACTTAGGTTTGCTCCGCTTAACCAGGATTTGCCTAAACCTAGTTGAACTCTGACCTGCTATCGATAAGGCTGACACAAGAGTCGCTCTGATACCATCTGCGACACCCTAGCCTACTAGTAACATTGTTCGCTTTGGACCTAGGCCCGCACGGCTTTAAAACGCGTCACTAGGGTCTAAGACTTGTTAACTTATATACCCAGCATCCCTCTTGTGTTTTGCCGATGTGGACTCTGTCTAAAGTCTGGAGCGTTACAGTCCAGCTGGATTGATGAATGAGTATCTGTTGCAATAAACCTGTTCAGGTGAAACTTGCCTTTGTTGCCAATCCCAATGATAATGAATTTGTTTGTATATATGCAGGCTATCTATGGTAATCATTTATTTGTCTGTCTTTCCTACCTGGAAGTTTTATTTTCGTATTGGGTGATGGTGCAAATTGCTTTGGTATTTATTGATTTCCTCTTTTTCAGTCAGTAAGCAAAATATTTCATTACTATAACTTGCCAAGCACTAAGATAGTGCTAGGCATTAGGAAAAGCAACTGATTCTAAGATTACAATGCCTCATTGCCTGTAAGCTACTGATGAACTCTTATCATTTTCCCCATATCATAAATATTAGACAGATTACATCAGAATGTTATTAGTTTATATAAGCATCTATGTTAAGGCATGCATCGGTGATGCTTTCCCCTCATAACATCTCTGGTTCCTCTCTTTTCAAATTGTTCAAAACACATGCTATAATTGTTCTCCACATTTTCTTCAAGAGTTCAAGATTGATTGTTTGATAATGCTGGATTCATTATTACATTCATTCGAATAGAGAGACCTGTCAGTTCTTGATGCTGCTCCTAAATCATCACTTTTTACCCATGAACGTGTGCGGAGACAAATCTGCCTCAGCCCTCAAGGTTATGAATAAGCAGTGCCTTGGATTAGGCTTGAAGTTATTTGCAATTATTGCCATGTTGCTGTGTCGCAGAAGGCTAGATGAGAATGTGGGGGCATAATGTTCATTATGGGGTGATCTAGGCTTTGTGCTCCTTAATCGCAATGCATGAGTTTGTGTTGGGTAGTCGTGAAAATTTCTCCGTGCTTTTTTTTGATCAGTATACTCTTAGATCTCATTCCACATTTTCATGTCATAAAATAAGTCAGCATTAGATTAGGAAAAGATGGGGCTTTATTGGATTAAGCTTATTTTCAGTTATAGCCATTTTGTTGTGTCCATAAAGGATAGAAGAGAAAGTAGGAAGGGCGGTGTTCATTGTGGGTCTTTTGTACTTTGCGGTCATTAAATGAAGCCACTGGACTTGCACTGTGATATTTGGTACTATTACCTTCCAAATTGAATTCCCATTAGGACCTTGTCTGCACTAACTGGTAAAGCATCTGGCATCTTCTATCGTCTAATTAGTTCTAACTTTTATGGGCAATTTTTTTGATATGTAATGTTATAGGTGTTATTGATATATGTCAATATAAAGAAAATGCTGAGGGTAGTACACCCAAAACGAATCATTACGGAATCTTCGGAATCTAACAAATTTTCATTGGCACTTTTGAACATAATATCGTGTTCTTTCATGAATTCGCTGCTTCCAAGTCCCAATACTTCAATGGCTACGTTTCCTTTTGGCCTTTGCTTAATTTCTTGTTATCCCTTAGGAGTGGCATGGATTTTGCCTATGGTGGCGAAGATCCTGCAATACTGCAGCTGCAGAAATGGGGTTCCTCGCAAGTCCAAGTCAACATGTCAGACTTCTGTGAAGGTTTTATTTCTCCAAGACGGGAGTTATTAGCTCTGCTTTCATATCACTGTGAAGCTTTACTGCTTCCATTGGGTAAAGGTGAATATTTTTAATTCACCTGTCAGTTCAATAATAAATATTTTATATTTACCTATAAAAGTTTCCTGTTTGCTGCAGGTAAAAGTATTAATGATCCACAAATCTCTAAGAGTTTTCAGAATGCGGATACTTTGTCTTCCTGCTCAGTGGAGTGCATGGTACTCGGTAAAACAGAGTTAGAGAATGACTGTGAGAGCACTTCTCAGTCAATTGAGACGAAGCCGTGCAACATAAATACAACGACAGTGGATTTTGGAAGATCTAACTCTTTCCCTTCTATTTCTGATGTAAAAACTGTGGCTTGGGGTATATGCGAAGATTTATGTAGTCAGCCTGACAGTGTTCCTTTCAAAGAACTGCTTTTCGTGTTAGGCCATGAGGGGGTAACTGTCCATGCTTTTTGTCAATCTTATATGACAAGTGATTCAGTAACACCCACGGAACAAGATGATGTAGGTCAAGGGCTATGGGTGGAGTGGGGGCCATCAACAGCCTCAGCTCAACCAGCGGGAGTTCTGTATGACTCTACCGTCCAGTCCAATGAGTCCCTGAAGGTCAGTGACACGAACGGGTCTAGTCCAACTGGGGAAAAAGCTAATAGCTGTTCTATGGATGGTAAAAAGGAGGTGTCATCTGAGAGTGCTGGAGTAAAAAGATGGCTGCGTACTTTTTTGACTGAAGTTAAAACAACAAATTCCGATGGAAAAGTGTATACAAAGTTCCCAGATAAATCATCAGTTCCTTCATCTGCTTCAGTTGTCTCATTTAGTAATTTTCTCAGCTGTCCACAGCTTTTGGAATTTCTATGTGATGGTTGTCCTATATCACGTGACAAACAGAACGGTAATATCTCAGCCGAAGATCCTACAGAAAGTATACGTACAGATTTCACACGGATGTCCCCTGATGCTCTAGTTGATCAGATGAGCACTTCTTACCAATGTTTCAGTGTGTTCTCTAATGATGCACAATGCTTGATTGGGTTTGCCTTAAATACAAATAAAGATGTTCAAACTAACACAACAAATATAGATGATGGAACAGGCTGTAAAGTTTTAGTTGCAGTGGCCAGGTTAATTGATTGGGGAATGCAGTGGGTTTGCTCGGTGACAGTGGGCAAATGCCCTGAGGGCAGGTCAGCAATTGAGTGGCCTGAGTTTAGGTTTTCTCATGCTTTTCTTATTTGTCTTAATGTTACTGGCTTAGTCTCCTTTTATGTTGCATTAACCGGTGAACATATAGCATGTATAGATCTGTTAAATGTGTGTGGAGTTTCTCCTTCCATAGTATCTCACGAACAAAAGAATTCATCTCTGAAGATTAGAGAAAGTCGTATTGAAGAGAAGAAATGTGGTCAGTTCATCAATCAGGAGGGAGATTATGTTGGTAGAAGAAGGTTCAAAAGGCTTTTTGTCATTTCCCATTCCTTGACTTTCTGTGTGGTCGATGAATATGGTTTAACATATGTAATAAATGTGGATGACCATATCTCAAAGAAGTACTGTTCACTTGAGAAATTACACCCTCAGTATCAACAGTTGGGTAATGAAATGTTGGCTGCTTGGGAGGTAGGTTCTGCTGAAATTGGCTATCAAAGGGTCTTTTCTGGATTTTTCGGTGGGAAGGAACAAAGTAACTCATCCATTATTAGAGAGTCTTCTTTTACTGCTAATACACATGGGGAAAGGAAGTATGACTCATATGGGAGTAGCCTATCTGATGCTACCGATGTAAATAAGAATAGGATTTTTGGTAGTAGATCGCATTCATGCCATAGCAGAAAAGTTTTCATTTGTATAGATGGATCCAAAGAAGATGCTGTTGTTTGTTTTTCTCCTTTTGGGCTCACTCGGCTAGTGAAGAGAAAATATTCCGAGGGAAATGTCAAGTGTCAACTTGTTCATTCCAGTTTACATGTAAACTTGACTGTAAATGACGACAGCTGCTATAACATTCAAGGTTGGGATGCTATGGTTGACGAAGCTATAGGTTGTAGTTTTCATGGTTCTTTGTATTTGGTCACAAAGGACGGTATTGCTGTAGTTCTGCCTCGTCTTTCACTTCCTTCGAATTTCTATCCTGTCGAAGCAATTGGATACCAACAATCTTGTTATAGTGCTGGCTCAAAGTATGGGGTACATAAGCTTCATGAATTTGAAAGCACGAAAAGGCCTTTTTCTCCATGGAAAGTGGAGGTCTTGGATAAAGCTCTCTTGTATGATGGGCCTGAAGTGGCAGATCAATTATGCTTGGAAAATGGTAAGTTGTTGAAGCTGAAATACACTCTTTTACTAGCCTTCACATTTTTCTTCCCATGAACAGATTAAATTATAAATATGTTCTTTTAGAGTTTATTTGGCCTAATTGTCTGTGTCCTACTTTGTTACTTTGTGCTGCACTGCTGCTTGAGTTTTACAGTTTTTGCACATGCTTTCGTTGTTAATATATGAAGATTATCTTGCTCTTGTTAGCATTTTTCTTTCAGGCACTGGGTTTTTTGTGCTTTGTGACTTTTTGACAGAAGTTTCTTGTTTAAAATTGCTCTAGGAGAAATAATTAAAATGATCTTACTCTTGTTAGATTATTCCTTTTAGTGATGGGCTTTAAAGTTGCTCTAGGAGAAATAATAAAAATTATCTTACTCTTGTTAGATTTTTCCTTTTAGTGATTGGGCTATTTAAGGCTTGTTGACTTTTTGACAGAAGTTTCTAGTCTAAAATTGCTCATGTTGTCTAGCTTTCTGTCAGCTGTACTCTTTCTGAAACAACCTTTGGGAGTTGGCAGTTGAGTTATTGCAGAATATGAGATTGTGTTAGTATAATCTAAGCAGTGTTGTTAAAGGCTCACTTGAGTCGTGCTTAAACCCTGAAGTTTGGTGCTGCGCGGACTGGCGTTTTGTCTTTTGCATAAATGGCGCTAAAGCACAGGCATCAAAAAACTAAGGCATGTGAAACATCTCTCTTGGGCTCCATCGTGAAAAGAGCAACACTAAACAACAAAGACAGTTCATTTATATTGCTTAGCTGTTAAGAAAACCGGGTGAATAAATATTTTAGTGACTAGGCGTAGGAAATTAAAAATTTAGTGTTTGAGAAGTCATAACTAAATTCTAATTACTTTGGTTTAGTTTTCTTACTCATCAATTTTACAACTACTGATGTTTCTTGTAGTTTAGCTTTACTATTTTTACTGTCATTACTTTATTTTCATCTTAGCTTTTTTACTCTTGTATTTGTCAAACCTGTTTTGAAAACCGCTTTTCTTGAGCCGAGGGTCTATCGGAAACAACTTCTCTACTCCAGAAAGGTAGGGATAAGGTTTGCGTACACCCGCCCCTCCCCAGACCCCACTTGTGGGATCACACTGGGTATGTTGTTGTTGTTTGATAACTAACCTAATGAAAAGCTTAAAACTGTCTGTTCACATCTAAATAGAAAAACAAATGCCTTCTCAACTTGAGTGAATTTTTACTTCATATATTTCATTTAACTGCAGCTTTTCCAATTTTCATCTCGATGAAATTGCTGTTTGTGATTATAGTTAATCTTTGTTGCCTTACGTGTATATTCTTAATCCTCTATTCTTTTGCTCTTTTTTTCTTATTTTCCATTATAGTCCGCACTTTAGTTGAGTTTTGTGCTTAAAGCTCAACCTACCTTGGCGCTTGTCTGTCCTTCTTGCCTGTGATAACACTGGATCTATGTTATTTAGGCTTGCTAGAGTACTTTGTCTGTTCCTTCTCCCTGATTGTACTCTGTTTTTCCCCCCGCCTTTTTTCAGAACCTTCCATTATATGGTTTCCTCAGTTATTGAACTTTGGCTTTCCACAATCATTCCCCGGGTGAAATAGTTTTCTAGCACTGAAATGTAATGACTTTTTTTGTAAAATGAATGTTGCCTAGTTTTATTGAATTTTAGAAGTTGATAATCTTGGGGAGAGCCTCTCTAAACCTGCCTGAAGAATTCAGGGTGCGGTAGCTGCATTAGAGAGAGTACGCTGATTGCACTAATTTGTGTGACTTCTCTTGACTCAAAAATCTAAGATATTGAAAGAAAAGATTTAATTTTCAAGATTCCTTCTGGTGCTTCACCTGTGGAAACATTTCATTATTTCAAACTCATGAGGATGAAAATGGAAGGAGATAAAGCAAAAGATAATGAAATTTTTAGATTACTTGTCTCTACTTCAAGGCAGTAATGCTTTGTGTCAAGGTTTTCTTTCCAGTTTCCTTATTCTTTTCCAAGTTGAAACTACTAGAATATTTTGTGGAGTGTGACTATCGTATTGCAATATCATTGGGTAGCATACATCAGGTTTGCACTTTATAGTGCTAGTGTTTGTTGTCGAATCAAGTTCTTTAATTACCAGAGAATATATTTGTGAAAAGTATTCTAGGAACAATATGTTCTTGTACTGCACAAACTAACTCATGCCCCAACAAAAACCAGCTGATTTTGGGTAAGAACCTTTTTCTTTTCCTGGAGAAGAAGAAAAAGTTGCAGGAAGCGTGATGTCCTTTCGCAAATTTTGCAGGATGGGACTTGAGTGTTACGCGGATTCGGCACTTGCAGCTGGCATTGGAATACCTTAAATTCGAGGAGATTGAAAAGTAAGTTTGAGTAGCTTATTGTGAACCTAATTATTAGAATGGCTATGAAAATGAGTAGCATGTAGAAGTATAGATTGGAGCATTTTAAATTAGCTGGTACATCTACTGAGATTTACAACATGACTAGTACTTCGAAAAAGTTTTACTAGGAAGATCTTTGAACCTCTGCCTTTTTTGCTCTTAATCGTTGTACCTGAATCTAAAGGACTCTGAAAATCTTTCCGGGGTATTTAATTTTCATTAGGTAATATTCTAAGAAATGAGAGCTGTAGGCAGCTTGTGCATTTTTTTAATTTAAAGTATACTTTTGTGGACTAGATATTGTCTGAACTCTGAAAATTTCTCTACCACTTTTAGATTTTATTAAAACGCTTGTTGCAAAGTTCTTCTAGGTATTGTCTCGAATTGATTAGTTTGAGAAACTACTCGTGCCAAAATGGAAGATCCACATCACCTCACGGTTGTAAAATCGTTTTTGACTAGTTCCCCAAGCTTGTTAGAAGCTGATTAGTTCACTGAATGCTGTTACAGTGGGCTCACCCTTGTCTCATAGGCTTATCTCTGTCCAATCTACTTGTTTTGTTTTAACATGGGTGGACACGGGTAAAAAAGTTTATTAAGAACGTGAATAATAATTACCTGTTAACAAAGAGAGATATGTCTAGAGGGAGAAGCTCCTACTTCTCTCTAGAATCAAAGAAGCTAGATCATTTGTCCTACAGGGAGGCTCTTTCTGGCTATCCTTAGAGCTCGGTGGAAGCTGCCGGAAGCTTGATACAGGCAAAGAACCGAGATTTTCTTTTGTCAGATGAACATACTCAGAGAAGAAAGAACTTTTTGAAAACATGCTTGCTTGGGAATTTTTCGAAATGGGTTCTCCAGACGCAGTAAGAAACTGGGCTATTGAGGAATGGGGTGTAGATGATGGTAAGAAAAATCTCTCAACTGGTGGACACCCAATTTCAGTTTCGATTTGCGAACGAGGAGCAGGCCATCAAAGTTCTTCAAGGAGGAAGGAGGTGGTTGGGGGAGAACTTTCTGACTGGTAAACTGGGTAGAACTTGCAGGATTTATCGACCCACTCTTTTCTGGCGACACTACAGTGGTAAACTTTGTAGGGCTACCGGCACTCTTGTGGTGCTTTGATCTTCTCAAAAAGATTGGAGATTTTTGTGGAGGTTTTGTTGATGTAATCTGTAGCTTGCATGACTTGATGGGAGTCCGAGCTATAGTGAGTAAGAGAGAAGGTTTCCTGTTTCAGTGGTGGTGAATGATGGGGATATGGAGTTTCGTTTGTGGATGTTTCCAGAATTTCGCCCAGAGAATGCTGGGGCAAGAGGATGAGGGGGGAGATAGAAAAGGGGTTTAAGAGAGAAGTTGGGGGTGATAGAGGTAAAGGGGGTTTTCACTAGCTGGGATTAATGGATGAATAGCCGTTAACGGCTAAAGTGGATATGGTCGACGGGGGTTCTGAATTGGTGAAGGGAAGAAGGTTTAAAGGGGAGGGGGGGGGGGGAATGGATGGACATAAATACCCATGGATTAGTTAATCCAGTTGCTGGTTTAGACTCATACTCTGAAACATAGCTGCATCTCTTTTTTGGGGTTTTGGTGTAGACTAGAAGATGTCAACACACTGGATAGAATGTTAGACCTCCACAGCTTCCCACAGAAATGTAAAGGAGTTGAGTTTGTATATAATATTTGGCACTATCTTCCTGATTCTTGTTTATCATTAGAAGTTTGCTCTGCTGCCTTTTGGTTTGGCTTCCTCTTTATTTTAATTTTTCTTCTGGTTAACTATGATGTGTTTTGCTACTCGGTGAAAACCAGTTACAAGTTGATTGAGTGACAAAGGGGCAGCACAATATTAATTTTACTAATCAATAGAATAGTACTTTAAGAAGGAGAGCTTTGGCGTAACTGGTAAAGTTGTTGCCATGTGACCAGGAGGTCACATGTTCGATCCGTGGAAATAACCTCTTGCAGAAATGCAGGGTAAGTCTGCGTACAATAGACACTTGCAGTCCGGGTCTTCCCCTGACCCCACCCATAGCGGAAACTTAGTGCACCGTGCTGCCCTAATAGAATAGTGCTTTAAATATTAAAAAACGCAGGGCTTCGGCTGTCCTGCTTTATATGCACCTGTTGCTTTACCTTTACTTTTCCTTATGAAACGTAAGCCAAGAAAAAAGGTAATAACAAAAAGGACATATTACTGACCGGGGCACCAAGACCAATAGGTAACGAGAATATTTACTTGGGCACCACTCGTTTGGACCAGCTATACAAGAGAGACAGAGACTGAAAAACACTAAAAGAAAAGCTTAGCGATACTACCTCAAACTCTAAAGTATTAAGAAACACCAATAATACTACTTTGTCTCAGATTCGGCCCACAACATTATTGGATAAACGAAACTGGATGTGAATTGGTTTTTGGTTTAGTAGTTTACAGTCATTTCATCTCTAAAACATCAGTTCTAGGTCTGTGCCTCCGGAGGACTTTTAGAGACATGGCATGTTATAACATTTTATGTTTGTCTATCGGGTCATTACAAATGCTTAAACTGGATGTGAATTGGTTTTGGATTAGTAGTTTACAGTCATTTCATCTCTAAAGTATCAGTTCTAGGTTTGTGCCTCCGGAGGATTTATAGAGACATGGCATGTTATAACATCTTATGTTTGTTTATCAGGTCTTTAGAAATGCTTACTCATGTCAATTTGGCTGAAGAAGGCATCTTGAGGATGCTCCTTGCTGTTGTTTATCTGATGTCCTGCAACGTTGGTAATGATAACGAGGTCGCCGCTGCATCAAGGTATGCAGTCTTGTAGGTGTTTTATTTTATGATTTAATTTTCTGAAATTCTTCTCCTTGAGTGTTTTTCTATGTTTACTTAATTTTGTCATCTGTGATTCTTAAATTCTATAATTATCCTTTCTTTTAAGCTTTGCTTGATGGGCTTTCTGGCCATGTTGTCGAACAGGAAAGCGTTGAAAAGCGTCAAAGTTTGTTTGGGCTTTAAGTGCAAATTGCAATTAAACCATGTGCTTTATGAAAAAAGGCTCAAATAGAAAAAATAAATACGTTAAAACAGCAATTTATAAACAAAATAATAATTAGAAAAAAACCTACAATAGACGAAAAGCAAAGAGGTATAAATTATGTCTATCAAAATTAAAGAAGACCTTTTTTATTTCTAATTCAGCCCAACTAGCTAGGGGTTGAGGCTAGTAGTACTATATTTGCCGCAGTTTTTAATTTGTCATAAATTGTGTGCTTCACTTCAAAGAAGGGTGCACTTCACTTCCCGCTTTTCGCTTCAAGTCCCATGGACCTAGTCGCTTTTTTGCACTTTTCGCTTTTCAAACACTGGGTTTCTCAGATATGTACTTATTTGGTTTTGAAAGTTATTGATTAACTAACGATACACCCATTAAGGAATCCCAAAGTTAGCAAGTGACGTACTATTGAATTTTACTATATCATTCTAGGGTTGCATGAACGACCCCATGTATGAATTTAAATTGTTCTATTAGTAAGAGGGGAAAAAAGGACTAAATAGGCACGTGCTTGATCTCTGGCCAAGTACGCAGAAATATTTCTGTGGATTGTTGCATTGTGACTTGTTTCCAATACCTTTGCTTGCTCTGATATCAAGTTAAATTGTGTGAAGGATCATATGGAACTAGCTTAAGCTGTTACTGAGGGAATATAACAGCCACTTCATCATTTCTAATGGTGGTATAGTCATTAGTTGTTATAAAGCTTGGTTGAACTATATTGTGGTACTACGAGATAATATTCTTAGTTATGTGGTTTGTTTATAATGGTTGAATAAGATAACTCATTGCTTATCTTTTTGACATCTTCGTTATTGTCTGAATTCACTTAGAGTTCTCTTTCTTATGCTTAGATCTTGATACAGGCTTCTTGCTTTAGGAACTGGCTTTGCCACCAAGATGATACGGGAATATGGTTTATTGCAGCATAAGAAAGATGGAATGGAGTCGTGGAAAGTTGGAGGCATGCAAAATTCTTTTCTTTCTTCAGAGTTGATAGATAGTATACCTGACGTAACAGGAGATCTAGAAAGGCTTCATAAGATGGCTCACTTTCTGGAGATCATACGGAATCTGCAGTGGCGACTCACGTACAAATGCAAAAGGCTAGGCCGAGAATTGGTATTTTTGTCCGGTCCTCCAAAGTTCATTGAAATCAGCTGCTTGATGTTGATACGTATTACATCTCCTTTTATTTCATGGTCTAGGTGGATCAAGGTGATGCCCTAGGTGAGACAGATTTGTTGCAGGACGAGTCCAGGATTCTAGATGTTTCTGCTGATGTCTTATCTCTGGAGGCATCAAACCAAAATGGTCTGGTTCCTGCTTCTGAGATGGAGAGAAACAATGGTGAAGCCCTTGCTTTGATGCCCGTGGATGCATTTGATTCCAAAAACATTTCTGCTTTGGACACTTTTGAGGAACCATCTTTAATATCTGAAGGAAATTCTTTGAAAAGAGTTTTTTCCTTAGAAAATCCAAAGGATATGATTGCACGGTGGGAGATAGATAATTTGGATGTGAAAACAGTTGTCAAAGACGCTATACTTTCTGGTCGTCTTCCTCTAGCTGTTCTTAAGCTGCATCTTCATCGTTCAAGAGATTTAATGTCAGATCAGGAAAATCAGGATACATTCAACGAAGTTCGTGAAGTTGGAAGAGCTATTGCTTATGACTTGTTCCTGAAGGTAGGTCTTTTCCTAATTTTCATTTAAAAAAAAAATTATATGTCTAATGAGTTAGCTACCGTTCATGATCAGGGTGAGACTGGACTTGCTGTAGCAACACTTCAAAGGCTGGGGGAAGACATTGAAACCAGCCTTAAACAGTTGGTTTTCGGCACTGTTCGGAGATCTCTACGGATGCGAATTGTTGAAGTCATGAAAGGACTCGCGTATCTTGGACCACATGAGTTTCAAATTTTGGAGAAGATCTCACTTATCGAGGTAGGTGGTATTATTGTTACTAAAGTTCCTGTAACTGTCTCTATGAGTCTAGATTGTAGTAGAATTTTAAGCTGACGGTTTGTTTTTGCACAAAGAGGGTTTATCCTTGCAACAGTTTCTGGAGTAACTTCTCTTGCCGGCACAAAGAGTTCAAGGGAGTATCAAACGGAAATGCAACAGAAGAAATAAAACTGCACTTATTGGCTCCATTGGGTAGAGACCTAGTTATTGCCTGTGGTGAACTTGATGGAGTTGTGTTGGGTTCATGGATAAATGTCAACGAACAACCAAATGCTCCTGAAGCTGACGATGATAGTACTCATTCTAGCTACTGGAGTGCTGCTGCTGTGTGGTTTGATGCCTGGGATCAGAGAGTTGTTGATTGTGTAAGTAACTTTAATTGTTGCTTCCAGAAAATTGCTGTTTATTGTAAGGGGCGTCAAATGGGCGGGTTAGGTCAAAATTTGGACCACTGAAAGTGGGTTGAGTCATTCATCCCGTCCAAACTATGCTTGAGTCAAGATGGGTTGGGTCAACTTGGGCTAAATAATTGGTCATAATAACCTTACCTGCCCGACTCAAAACCATCTTCTTTGCTTGTTTATTCGTCTTTTATTATTTGTTTAATTACCAAATTCAAACTAAAACATCTTTTCTTTATTGACAGAAAAAGTGGATTAAATTTTAGAGTCACTTCTTTTTCTACTTCCTACTGAAGCCTTGTTTTGGGTCATTTTGGGCTACCGAGTTGCAAGTTGACCCAAATTTTTAAATGGATTAATTTGGGTTGTTCCCGAATTGAGTTTCATGAATTATACCTGACTCAACCACCTATGTTTCAGCGGGTTGGGCGGGTGTATATTTGTATAGGTCAAATTTAACACCCCTATTTATGGGACAATAATTTTGAATTATCTACCATAATTCTTCCCCTCTGTGATTGTTATGTTATGATTCACCTCATGTGACAGTATAAATTTAAGCTGTTAAGAAAAGAATGGAAATATCTAATCTATTAGGTCCTAGAAACTGCCCTTAGTGTTAAGGCTAGATTGTTTTGGATGTACCTTGTGCTTAGAGTGAGGTGACAATTGGTAATGGTCGGACTTCAACTCAGCACCTTGGCCTGTTATCTTGTTAAGTTATGTGGCTACACTTTTATTTAAAACCTTAAGTTATTAGTTAGTTAGGGAAGAGGGTTTTCATTGATTAGGTTTCGACAAAATTCTTGAGTATGTATATATTGCATATATGTGTGTGTGTGTGTATTATATCTTTTTTTATTTTTTTATTTTATTTTGAATTTTGAATTTTGAAGAGTGGAAAAAGTTGAGACTTGAGAGGACTTAGGATACTTGACATGCAATTCTTAAGTTGGATGTTTCCTTTAACTGGAACTTGAATCTGAGCATCGACACTGAAAATGAAGGCCCTTAACTATAGACAACCACTTCTACAGGTTTTCTCGCTGTCCCTGGTGATACTACTCAAAAGTCAGAGCCACAAGCTTGTTTTTCATTGTTATTTATGATCTTTAGCTATACTCCTTTTCCTCTAAGACTCTCATTTGCACTTCTCTTTGACTTGATGTCAGATCAATGATGTGGATGCCTTTCAATGATGGCCTTTTACCAGATCATTGCTAGATGTATAATCATTTAAGTGACTTGTTTTTACATTCCTCGAAATGTGCACTTGTTAGCAATTTAGTTCCCTGGCCAATCTAGGTACCAGTTCTCCACGTTTCAAGTACTTTCTGCACCTAGCGAAGTCTTGTAATTTAAGTTAATGTACTCCTACTTGTCAAACTAATTAATTAACATGATGATTCATTTATGAGAAAGAAGCTAGATTTGCTACACATAAATATGAAGTAGAAAACTTTGGAACAAAGATTGCACTCATACAATGCCCATAGAATTTAAATATTCAGGTAAAGTTTCTGTATAGTTTGAAAAATCTAATACTGCTACCTCGAAACAGAACTCTGATTTGCTCTTGTGTTTTCCATTTAGCATGTTATTTTCTTTGAAAACACATCTTGATTCAAATGAGTTGTCATAATCACGAGTTAGCTACTCTTTACTGGCAGAATATTGACATTTACTAATTGGATCCTTTCATTCGAAGGACACTGCACCTTTGTCTCGATTAACAGCTTGTCAACTTCTTATTGCTTTTTTTAAAGACTGAAAGCATTAAAAAGACGAATCAACTAATGTCAGTCATCCCAAGCACTCTTTGCTGGCCAGGAACTAGAGCCAAGGGGTCCCAACGCAAGAAGCTATTCCTCTTCCGCAACTCCATCCTTAATGGCTCGGAAAATTAAGCTTGAATATTATAGAATCAAATTGTTTTTCTTTTATTTTGATCATTTCTTTGATCCTGTTGATTGTATTATATCCGTTTTTTATTTTCATTATTCCATCTTGAGTTTAGGTGATCTTAGTGTTTAGTAAAACCTCTTTGCTGGCAATAAACATACTCTTATTTGCTGACAGATAGTGCTGGATCAACCTTTGCTTATGGGGGTCAATGTTTTATGGGAGTCACAACTTGATTACCACATTCGCCATAGTGACTGGTTGGATGTTTCAAGACTTTTAGAGGTAATTCCATCATATGCATTAACCAGTGGAAGCCTCAGTGTCAGTTTGGATGGTGTAAGCTCTTCACCAGTTGACGAATATCTTCAGAAACCTCATGACTGTGGCAGTTACATATATTCTCTTGAAGAGGTGGATGCTGTTTGCATGAATGTACCGAGTGTCCAAATTTTCAGGTTTTCTGCGCACAGCATGTGCTCCACGTGGTTGCTAATGCTTATGGAGCGAGAACTTGCTAAGAAATTTATTTTTCTGAAGGATTACTGGGGAGCTACTGCTGATATTGTAGCTCTTCTGGCACAGTCAGGTTTTATTCTTGATGTGCATAAATCTTTACCGATGGATGAGCTGGCTGAGAGCTGGCCAGACTCTGTACTAGATATTAGTGATGCTAGAACTCATCCACATTCCATCGAAGCATTTCATAAGGTTATTGTTCACTACTGTTCACAGCACAACTTGCTGAATTTCCTGGATCTTTACCTTGACCACCACAAATTGGCTTTAGATCATGAATCAGTTTCCTGGATGCAGGATGCAACAGTGAGTAAACCCGACTTATCATTGTGTAATAATATTTTGCTTTGGTTTCGGTATCATGTGTGAATTTTCTTTAATGTGAAAACCATAGAGTTTCGATCTTGTTATTGGTTGTTGCTTAGCCATAATGGAGACCCATGTTAATTGATGGTTTCCGCTTTTGAAAAGCTGAAGTGTCAAAATTGACTGTTGGAACCATGTAATAGGTGATGGTCGCTTCTATATTTGTATATTTTTATAATAACTGTTGTTAATAGTATTTAGGTTTAGTGCACTTTTAATTGGAATAAGGTCAAAACATAATGTTAACCAAGGCTTTCCTTTATTCATGGTTGTCAAAAGACTTGGTTTTCATCAAGTTATAACAATTGATTAATCTCCTCATTAATCTGATCAAATTCAGGGACTTAGACAGTAAGATAACTGGGCACAAAAAGCTGCTTGCCTTTTATATAAATTGTCATTTCAAAATGTCCACCGAAAACCTGTAAGGGCAAATGCTTCATTCAAGCTCTGGGAACATATTTGCCTGAGCGATTCTGTAGATGCTACTGGTATAATTTTCTTCTTTTTGCAAGCAAAGCCAAAATTATTCTTTATTAATCTTGTTTCATTCATGATCATTTTATCTGAAAAAATGTTTCTTGAAACTCCTTCCTTTTAGGTACTTATAATTGATATACTACCTTGCTAATAGCACGAGTACTTGCTTTCTTCATTTTTAAGATTACAGTCCCTATACAGGTTTTTCGGTGGACATTTTGAAATGACAATTTGTATAAAAGTGTTTACTCCAACCAATTTATATAGTCTCTAAACACTTTATATAAATTGTCATTGCAAAATTGCTCTCTCCAAATCAATAGCTCAAATGCAGCAGCTACAGTAGGAAAAACTCCAAGGGCACACCCTTAGTGAATTACTCCAGACTCCAGTAAGGGACTCCTGTGGGAGGTGCATACATCAGAACGTGCCAAATGACAAGCCTTTCTCTTTTATTTTTCCTACCTTGGGAAGCTGGAAGTTTTTGAAAGAAATTTGGGCCTTCAACTTCCCAGAAATCCAGACGGCCTTAGATTCTTCTTTTGTAGATCTCATTTTCATTTCATTAGAGCTCTCCTTTTTGCTTACTTTTTCCTTTGACCTGTTTGTGGATAGGTGAAAATGTAGCCCTTTCTCTTTTCTTTTGTTTTTGTTTGACATCTAAGTCTAAATTTTGTTATACACAGTATATCTGAAAATCATTTTGTAGTTCTCCAGCTCTCACAGGAAAACTTGGTTCATTACTCCTAGGTGGCTTTTATTAGGTTAGCTGTATGCTAGTATAAGCCTCCATGGACCTTAGTGTAGTCCTTCAGGGTGCAACTGATCAGAGAGCTTCATCATTCTCCACTATGTGGTATATAAATTGTCTATATGAAAATACTAGTGGGGGATCAAACAAGAAATTGGTCTCAAGTTCATTTGACTAGCAGACACCTAGTTACGTTTCGATGCAACTTGCCTTTGGATCTTGCTCCACTGAGGCCTTTTATGCCCTTTCATCCCGGAAAGCTTTTTATTATGCATCGTCTCTAGTTGCTGATTTCCTTTAAAAAGATCTATTGGTTTATAGTGCTATATATTTTCCTTGTGAGCTATCTTTTTGTGCGTTTTTGACCGCCCAATTCACTATCCTTTTGGTTTTCCTTCTATATGATCACCAGGGAGATAACCAATGGGCAAAATGGTTGCTCTTACAAAGGGTCAAGGGAAAAGAGTATGAAGCGTCATTCTCTAATGCCCGCGCTGTTGTATCACATAATTTGGTTGCTGGTAACAGTTTCAGCACTATGGAGATAGAAGACATAATACATACTGTTGATGACATTGCGGAAGGGGCAGGAGAAATGACAGCTTTAGCCACATTGATTTATGCTCCAATTCCGATTCAAGATTGCTTGAGCAGTGGTAGTGTTAACAGGCTCTATAGTTCTGCACAGTGTACATTGGAGAATCTTAGGCCATTCCTCCAGCGCTTCCCTACTTTGTGGCGTGCCCTAACTGCGGCATGTTTTGGACAAGATCCAACTTGCAGCACTATAGGTCCTAAACCGAAATGTGAGTAGCTACTCCTTTCCTAAATCTGCTGGCCGCCTTGAAGGACCTCAAGCAGTTCTCCAATGATGGCGGTTTTAGTGTTTATCGCATAGGCCTAACCAAAGTTGCACCTTCTTCTGATTATGACCTTTTCCTTATTAACTATGTGTCTTCTGCAGTATTTGGGTACTCTGATTTATTAGACTATTTGAATTGGCGCGAGAGTGTGTTCTTCTCTTCAGCACATGATACTTCACTCTCACAGATGCTTCCGTGCTGGTTCCCTAAGACTGTCCGAAGATTAATTCAGCTTTATGTACAGGTTGCCTATGATCCTTCAATCGCCGTTTAACTTAATTTCTTGCTTTCTTAAGATTTCATGGGATGGAAATTGCAATGTAGGATCTCCAACGACTTTACACCATGGAGATACTAGTCTATCTTTGGCAGTTACTAAGTTAACTATAACCAACTTTAAAGATCAAATTCTTAATGTGTGTCCATCCATGCTTGGTTGTGATCATGTTCTTTCTGTAATGGCAGGGCCCACTTGGTTGGCAATCAATTGCAGATTTGCCGGTGGGTGATCCCTCTCTTCTAAGGGACATTGTTCCTTCTGACATCAGCCCTTTGTCCTGGGAAGTTGCCATCCAGAAACACATTGAGGAGGAGCTGTATGATTCTTCATTAAAGGTTAGTAATGCTTCTGTGATCATTTACTAATGTCAAGCTTTGAGATGCTGTCTTTCCGCGACTCGTTACCTTATCTGAAATTGTGGTTGTTGAAGACATAATTAAGTAAATAAAAGTGTGCTTTTTATAATAACTTAAGCTTTTAAATGAGATGATCATATTCTTCAACATGGTACCAGATCAGATAGAATTCATGGATTTGAGTCTCATTGCCACCTATATTCAATAAGATATTTCACGTGCTTGGCCCATAAAAAGAACCAGGCTTGCATGTAAGTGGATGCGTGGAAGAGATAATTAAGTAAATAGAAGTGTGCTTGCTCTAACAGTTTAAGCTTTTAGATGAAATGGTCACACTTAAAGGCCTGTTTGAGGCATGCTTAATCCTTCATGCAACTCACACTAGTTGATGTGTGTCGCTTAACTGGCCATTTAGAGGGCACTATGCTCACCTCAATGTCTACGGATCTATCTTAAAGGGAGACAACACTAAACAATAAAGATAGAAAACAAATTGATTTATTAATTTATGAGGAAATTTTATGGATGAATTGAGTAGTAATTGTGTTGTGATTTGTAAAAATTAATCACTAATATGAGTTAGAAATTTAAAATAGTTTTTCTTTATCAAGAAATTTTGAAATGGGTTTTGAATTTGATGATATGGTTATGACTTATGTATTCTAATTAATTTTGATGCTTTAAAGCTTTGTCCATATAATTATTGTTAGTTTTGAGAATATTGTGTATGGATATTGTTTAGAATCAACGAGGGAGATATTGTTGTATAAGAACAAAGGTGATATCCAGAATTGTAACAACTATAGGGGTATCCAGTTGCTTAGCCATACTATGAAAGTGTGGGAGAGGGGGTGGAAGTGAGGGTGAGGAGGTCACTGTCTATATCCGAGAACCAATTCGGATTCATGCTTGGTTGTTCAACTACGGAAGCTATCCATCTTCTTAGGAGGTTGGTGGAACAGTACATGGATCGGAAGAAGAATTTACACATGGTGTTTATTGACCTAGAGAAAGCATATGACAAGGTCCTTAGAGAGGTTCTTTTGAGATGCTTGGAGGTAATAGGTGGTCCAGTAGCATACATTAGGGTGATTAATGACATGTATGATGGAGCTAAGACTCGGGTTAGGGTAGTTGTAAGAGACAAAGCATTTTCCAATAGTTATGGGGTTATACCAAGGATCTGCGCTCAACCCGTTCTTATTTGCACTGTGATGGACACACTAACACACCATATTCAAGGGGAGGTGCCGTGGTGTATAATTTGCTGATGATATAGTTGTGATTGATGAGACGCGAGACTGTGTTGACCAGAGGTTGGAGGTTTGGAGACAGACCTTTGAGTCTAAAGGTTTCACGTTGAGTAGGACAAAGACAGAATACTAGGGATGCAAGTTCAGCGACGCGACGGGGGAATCGGACATGGACGTAAGGCTTGATTCACGAGTCATTCCCAAGAGAGGAAGTTTCAAGTATCTTGGTTCAGTTATCCAGGGGAATGTGGAGATCGACGAGGATGTCACATATCGTATAGGGGCAAGGTGGATGAAATGGAGGTTAACATCTGACGTCTTTTGTGACAAGAAGGTGCCACTAGAACCTAAAGGTAAGATCTATAGAGCGATAGTTAGACCGACCATGTCGTATGTGGCAGAGTGTTGGCTGGTAAAAAATAACCATATACAGAAGATGAAAGTAGCAGAAATGAGGATGTTGAGATGGATGTGTGGGTACACTAGGTTGGATAAGATTAGGAATGAAGATATTTGGGCGAAGGTGGGGGTAGCTCCTAAAATCAGGGAAGGGAGGATTGGGTGGTTTGGACACGTGCAGAGAAGCCTAGATACCCTGGTAAGGAGGTATGAGCGGTTGGCCTTGGAGGAGAGGTAGAAGGCGGCCTAAGAAGTATTGGGAAGAGGTGATCGGGCAGGACATGGCGCGCGACTCTAGCTCGCTGAGGACATAACCCTTGATAGGAATGTGTGGAGCTCGAGCATTAGGGCTATAGGTCAGGAGGTAGTTGAGTGTTTTCCTATTCCCAACGGGGTGTAAGGCTAGTCTGTTAGTGTCTTGTTATCATATGCTAGTGATACGTGTTGTGTTCTTACTATTTTTCCACTCCGGTTTCCTTTTTTCATTTATTTTTCTGATTCTATCTTTATGGCCACTGTTGCTGTTACTGTTATTGTTGTATTGTCTCTTTTCATCTTCTTGTGCCTAGGGTCTATCGAAAACAACCTCTCTACCCTGCAAAGGTCCGCGTACACACTACCTCCCGTGCCCCTTCTTGTTGGATTATACTGGGTTGTCGTTATTTATTGTTGGTCTTTATTTACCCATCATCGAAAAGAAAATTATGCAGTCTTGATTTCTATACTAGTTTAGAATAGGTATATGTAGTATTTAAACAACCCATATATAGCTTAGGGAGATTCATTATGAAATTTCTCATTTCTTTCTCGTGTATTTATTTCTCTCGATACGAGAAAATAGTCATTGTGTTACCAGTGACATAACAGGAGAGAACTGTTACCGAGCACTTTCCAGCGACTACATACACTGCTCCGAGGTGTTGTTGCTTTCCGGAGGCACTGCACATATAACAGTGGCACCATTAAGGTCGAAACCCTCATGCGATCCTAGCCTAGAAATTTCTGCTGCTGTAGGGTCATCCACGCACCTCCACTCGCTGCCAACAGTTCTAATTTTCCAGCGTCACCCACTGATACGTGCTGCATTTCTAGCCCTTTTTCGGCCACTGTTTTAGTTGCTTGCCTCTTGATTCCGATTTTACCCATTCAGGTAGCATCAAGTTTTGCTAACTATACCCTTTCCTGACAAAGATTTGATAAGACTCCTGGAAAGGTGTCGCTGGCCAGGCCATTTTCCGTCTCTGAAGGTCGACCAGCTTTCTGGCGAATTGACTATTCCAGCATATCAAAGGACAACTTTATTCCTAGTTTAGTCTAGTGACTATCATATTGTTTTCGCTATAAGATATTCTTGACACCTTCATTATTATTTTTGAGAACATTCATTCATTTATGTCGACAAGAATTGAAAATTGTGACCGCATAAGTATAAAGTCTCGTGATTTGAACTGTTTGAAGGTTCCTTCATCTTGATCGGGTAATATAGTGAGTTTTTAAGTACAAGGAGGTATGTAAGTAGGCACTTTTACAAGGCGCATCTGTTTTCGAAGTTGGTAATCCTGTATCTTAACTTTCCTTTCTTAGGCCTCATTTGTTTGCACTTAATAGAGGTCTAATCTTAATCATTTAGATTTCAGATTAAGTGCGTTTGTTTTTTAAGTCACTCTTAATTATTCAGATCGTAATCATTAAGTATTTTTTTTATTTTATTTTTTATTTGACAACCACTTAATGAGTTTGAATAGGTCTGAATGGTTAAGATCTATAACAAAGACTTAATTTCATTAAGATGCTATCATTCATGTTCACTACTAACCGCCACCAACTCTCACCATTATCACCTACCACCGTGCACCACACTACCACCATACTCAACCACCACCATACTTAAACACCACCACCATTCTCAACCATCGCTGCCACCGTTATTATTATCGACTACCATCACCTACAAACCCACCATTATCAACTAACGACACCGCCATTATCCTCAACCACAATCACCCATCCACCCATCTCAACTACCACACCAACCACCCCACAACCATCATCAAACATAACTGCCAATGTCCACTATTATAAACTACCACCATCTTCCTCAACCACAACTACCACTACCAATCACCATTAGCTACACCAATATTCATCAAAATCACCAACAACAACCGCCTCCGGTCGGCATCCACAAGTGCCACCGTTAGCCATAACCACCACCACTAATTACAATATTATTTTTAAAAAATATTTGTTAATAGAATATTATATTAATTAGTATTTTATTGGAATTTTCTATTTATTAATTTTAAATAAAAATTAATTTTATCCCTTCAGACGTTAAAAAAATAAATAGTCTTAATAATTTAGTATTCAGATGTCAATACATATCTTAAATATTCAAATATGTATTCAGAGTCAAACGTTTTAATTTTAATACACATCTTAATATCCAGATGTGCATATAGATTCAGACAATCTTTTAAAAAACAAATGAGGCCTTAGTCTTCCATTATTGGACCTTGGATCATTGACTCAGAAGCCTTAAATAATATTTCTGATAACTAGTATTTTTTCTTTTTTAATTCTTATTCTAAGTCTACTGTTTCATTAGCCATTAATCAATCCCAAACCATGGCAACCGATGTAGGTCAAGCTATCTTGATGCCTTTTTTGACTTTTAAACTCAGGTCTTTATGTTCTTGGTTTTACCTTTTAATCTAACATCCATTAATCGTTTGTCTCGGTCTCTTAATTTTCAGTTATCTTTCTCAATTACTTTGTTGGTATACAATATCACACTACGAGACAGCTCATTGCTACTAAACTTGAGTCATACGGTCTTTACTAGTACTACCTTAATCTTCCAAGATCACTTACAATTTTTCCAGTTACAGACACTCCTGAGTTACTTCATAGACAATTCAGACATTTCAGTTTGTCTAAATAAAAAATAGTTCCTATTTGTCTCACGTATCTATGTTGGGATGAAAGACAAAGCACGAATGGGATTGGTGGTGGCTGGGGATTATGGACTTCCACAATTTTGTATGCGTGTCTGTCTTCATTTAGGGTGCTCTTCCTTCAGAGAAATTGTCACAATATTCATTGCCCACACAATTTTCTCGTGAGGGGTGGTATTCCTACAAAATTTGAGTTAAATGCAGTAGCATACAAGAGGGCCTGAAAGGCGAGCTAAAGAGAAATTTTTCTTAAGGATGCATTTTCAAATCTTTCTCCTGAGGAAAATGACGAGCCAAGGGATGAAATGCTTTATATCGATGAGCGTAAATCTACTTTCCAAATCTTCATAAGATTAAGGAGGGATGGGACATTGGGTACTGTTTTGTATGATCATTAGCCTCTTTAGTTAAATGAAGATGACTATCAACTTGTATATCAAGTTCCCAAACGAAAGGGTGCGAACTTCAGGAACTTGCTCGGCGTTCGTGCTCGTGCTGACAATACTGTTGAATAGTATCCAAATGCTAAAAACAATCTCAAATGCTATCAGTTTCGGTAATGTAGATCAAATAATATAATACAAGCAAAATTTATGCTTTTGAAAAGCCTTTGGTCCATGAAAATGTGATGAGTTTTCTTTGTGGTACTTCCTCAAATCCATTTGATCGTGTATGGTAAGATGTAATTGTTCCAGTAGTTGTTACAAGAGCAGAGACCCGCAATCAGGTCATATTATATCCAGAGCAGGACATAATGCTTGCTATTCGTGACAATGCACAAGTGTAAGGTTTCTCTAATTGCTATTAATTGACAAGACCAATAAAAGAAAGGTACATATAAGTAGGAAATGCAGTTGCAGTACTAGTGGCTCAGGGTTTAGGGTATTCTTTGGCAGTGGCATTGAAAAGATTGTCGAGAGGAAAACCTCTTTCAAGGCATAGGGGTATTGCAGGAGTAATGGTGACAACAACTCCTAAAACTAAGGGTTCTAAAGAACTAAAGAACCTGGACATCGGGAGCAATTTCAAAAGCAATGGTACCAAAAGCAGAGGGGGCATCCACATCAATCAAGATCAATGAAAGTCAACATTGTATCATGGAATTTGAGGGGATTGAACAAGGCAAAGAAGAGGAGACTGATCAACAACTGCATTAACACTTGGATAGTAGATGTATACTGCTTTCAGGAGACCAAAATTGAAGGAGATATCACAAGATTTTTGAGAGAATTATGGGATAATCAATGGTGCAGATTTGCACAACTAGAGGCTAGCGGTACCGGGGAGGCATCTTACTGATGTGGGACAACAGGGTATGGGAAGGTGAAACAATCAGCTTGGCTTCCTACTCTATCACATGTAAATTCACTGGAAAAACACAGGACTTGTCTTGGCACTTGACCAATATTTATGCTCCTAATGATAGGGCTGAGAGAGAGGAAGTTTTGTGGGAAATTGGTGCAACAAGAGGCTTGTTCTCGGGTCCGTGGGTGGTATGTGGGGACTTTAATACAGTTAGATTTCCCTCCTAGAAGAAAAACTGTAACAGAATTTCCAGATCAATGACTGACTTCTCTGAATTCGTCGAGGATATGGAGTTGGTAGATTTACAACTACTAGGAAGTAAGTTCACTTGGAGGAAAGGAGTCAGACATGACATTGCAGCTAGACTAGATAGATTTCTTATTTCTGAAGATTGGGATGAGGGCTTCAGGAGTATCAAACAATCAACCTTGCCTAGAGTAACTTCTGATCACACGCCTCTGTTACTTCAATGTGGAAATTGGGAGCCTATCAAATCCTATTTCCAATTCGAAAATTGGTGGCTGTAGACAGAGGGTTTCAAAGAGAGAGTCAAAGAATGGAGGGACTCTTTCAACTGCGAAGGTCTACTACACTCTAGCCTTCAAGCTGAAGGCTCTAAAAGGAAAACTCAGAGAGTGGAGCGCAAAACTATCCGGGGAAATATAGAAATGCAGAAGCTTAACATCCTCTCTCGATTAAGTGAATTAGATGAGATGCAGGATCTCAGGAATCTAAATGAAGATGAAATACTCTCAAAAGCAACATTAATAGTGGAATTTGAGGAGATAGAAAGAAAAGAAGAAGTCGCAGGGAGACAGAGATCAAGAGCTCTTTGGTTGAAACAAGGAGATAATAATAACAAGTTCTTTCATAGAACTGCCAATGCTCATAAGAAGAAGAACAACATCGACATGTTAGAAGTTGAAGGTGAATCTATCAAAAATCCTGCAGACATCAAGATGGAAATCATCTCATTCTATCAAAACCTCTACGCTGAGTCAGAAGAATGAAGGCCCCATGAAAACCTTAGAGTTTGTCCTATGATCACTCCAGAAGAAAATCAGATACTACAGTCCTTTTGAAGCCCAAGAGATATGGAGCAGTGTTCAAGTATGTGCTGGAGATAAAGCTCCTGGCCCTGATGGCTATACCATGGCCTTCTTCACTCACTGTTGGGAGGTAGTCAATGCTGATGTCACTGCTGCTATTCAAAATTTTTATGAGAGAGGTGTTTTTGAAAAAAGCTTCAATGCCACATATGTGGCTTTGATTTAGAAGGTGGGTGCCAAGGAATTGCAAGACTTTAGACCCATCAGCCTAATAGGTAGCATCTACAAAATCATCTAAGTTGTTGACTGAGAGACTCAAGAAAGTGGTACATAAATTGGTGGATGCTCAACAGATGGCCTTTATCAAAGGGAGACAGATAATGGATGCCATTCTTATAGCAAATGAATGTGTAGACACAAGGATCGAAAGCAAACTCCCAGGCATCCTATGTAAGCTGGACATTCAGAAGGCTTTTGATCATTTAAACTGGAGTTATCTGCTTGGAATTTTGGAGAATATGGGGTTTGGAGGCAAATGGATCAACTGGATCAAATTCTGCATTAGCATGGTCAAATTCTCCATCCTTATCAATGGTTCCCCAGCTGGCTTCTTCTCATCCCAGCGAGGACTGGGACAGGGTGATCCCTTATCCCCTTCCTGTTCATCATTGCTATGGAAGGTCTTAATGACATGTTGAAAACTGCTCATGGTAACACCTGGATCAAGGGATTCAATGTATCTACTAGGGTTGTCAACAATCTAGAAATCACACACCTTCGATATGCTGATGACACACTAGTTTCTTGTGAAGCTGACGAATATCAATTGAAAATTCTGAGGGTGATATTTGTTCTATTTGAAGCCATATCTGGGTTGCATATTAATTGGAGCGAGAGTCATCTATATCCGGTTAATGAGGTCCCTGATATCCAATACCTTGCTAACATTTTGGGAGGGAGAATTGGAGAAATTCCTTCAGTGTATCTTGATATGCCTTTGGAGCAAAGAGCAAGTCAAAAGAAATTTGGAATGGTGTACTAGAGAAGTGTGAAAAGAAACTAGTTAATTGGAAAAGCCAATATCTTTCCCTAGGGGGCAGACTAGTTCTAATCAATAATGTACTGGATGCCTTGTCCACTTACATGATGTCTCTATTTCCTATCCCGGCAAATGTAGTCAAAAGAATAGATGCATTGAGAAGGAACTTTCTTTGGCAAGGCAACAGTGACAAAGGCAAAATTCACCTGGTCAGTTGGGACTCACTTGTAACCAACAAGAAGGAAGGGGGCTGGGCATTAGGAACCTAAGAATTCAGAACCACAGCTTAATGATGAAATGGCTCTGGAGATTTGCTTGAAGTGAACACTCGGTGTGGAAAGATGTCATTAGAGTGAAGTATGGAATGGAAAGCAATTGGACTACCAACTCTACAACCAGTTCTTATGGTGTCAGTCTATGGAGATCAATCAAGAACTTGTGGCCAAAGTTCATAAACAAATCCAGATTCAAGGTGGGCAATGGAATGAAAACTTCTTTCTGGGATGACACATGGCTAGGCCAATGTCCTTTGAAACAGACTTTCCTAGTCTGAACCAACAACAAGGAGCAACTGTGGGAGATGTATGGTCAAACCAAGGATGGAACCTTAGCTATAGAAGATTATTCAATGACGGGGAGATCGTCAGGCTAACAGAATTCTACAACATCTTGGATCAATTCAAAGGGACATCCACTCCTGAAGATTGTATGTTCTGGCAAAGGGATAAGCAAGGTAAATTCTCAGTCAAGTCTGCCTATAAGGAATACAACTCCTCTAATTATCAGATTGGAAGTTGGCCTTGGAAACTAATTTGGAAAGTCAAAATTCCATACAAAGTTGCTTGCTTCACGTGGTTGCTAGCCAGAATAGCAGTCTTAACTCAGGATAATCTTCTCAACAGGGGCTTCCACCTATGCTCCAGATGCTCTTCCATCTTTTTTTGCACTGCAGGATAACAAAACAAATTTGGAGGATTTTCATTAACTTGAAAGGAATTATTTGGGTGATGCCAAGAAGTATCATTGAACTTCTAGAATGCTGGAACAGACTCGGTAGCTCCCCTAATCAGAAAGAGAGATGGAAGATTGTCCCAACTTGCATTTGGTGGACTGTTTGGAAAGAGAGAAACCAAAAATGTTTTGAAGATAGACATAGTACAATCCAGAGGATGAAAATGCAATGTTTAGTTCTTTTTTATTTTTGGTGTAAGCAAGAGTACATGGAAGATCCATAATCTTTTGTTGATGTTTTAGGATCCTTGTAAGGACTTGAGAATCTTCCTTTACCACCCTTTGTAATTATGTTTTTTTTTTTTTTTTTTTTTTTTGATGACCGAGAAATCCGTCTGGGGCCGATTCTTTGGACCAACCGAAACCTTCGAAACTCGGTGGATTATGGGCCCGCCCCTCTACCCTTCTCCACTTAAATACCAGGGTTTGCTTTACGTGGTGTGGGGGCTTGAACCTGTGACCTAAGACACAAATCCACCACCCTTTGCCACTTGAGCTAGGCCATGGGGGCTGTAATTATGGTTAATTATACCTGTTTTGATACAGTTAATATATATGCAACAACTGTTACCTCTTAAAAAAAAAAAACTCTTTACTGTCATTGCCACCCAAATTTTTTGTCTAGAGGAACTGGGCTCTGATGAGAATCTCTAAGTTAAATGTAATCATCTGACCATTGCACAATCTTCAATTGCAATCATTCATTAATTTACTGAAGCAGTATTTGCAAATTATGCTTTTGTTACATGTAAAATTAGGCCAATGGAGACGGTGGAAAAGACATCGAGTTTTTGTATGTTTCATCTAGTGTCATATTAAGATTGACAGCTTAGCTGCTTTGGCATGAATGAATGTAAACTGTATGTAGTGGTTAATCATTTTGATTTTTTTGATGAAGCAAGGGTGATTCATATAGGCATCAAGAAGATGCAAAAAGTACAAAAAGGTGGATAACTAGCTCCAGTACAAAAATCTATGCTAAGAACAGGGAGCTAATGAAAACCACAAGGTGATCTGCACTAGTTACAGGGGAAAGATAAATCCAGCTAAATAGATTAATTAAGCAAATAGTCTCGAGGGAGTAGGTTGGAGTTGAGATGCCATCAAAACACCTCTGATTTCTTTTTGTCCAGATCACCAGAAAATTACTGTTGGAAGCATTCTCCAGATCCTCTTGATGACTTTGTCAACTCTCCAAAAACACCAACTTTTATATGCTTGCTTTATTGTTTGAGGCATAACCCATTTCAGACCAAAAATAGAGCAGAAGAGATTCCAGATTTCACTTGCAACTGCGCAATGGAGGAAAAGATGATTGACACTTTCTGAATTTTGCTGACACATGTAACATCTGTTAACAAGTGTAATGTTCCTCTTGCTTAAGTTGTCTTGAGTGAGACATACCCCCTTTATAGCTATCCAAGTGAAGCCACCTTGGCAGGCGCCTTAGTTCTCCAGATATGTTTCCAAGGCCAGTTATCTATCATTACCATTCTGGGAACAAAAGTGTTTGTAACCATCTTGGAGACTTGGACTGTGTATTTCCCCCCCCCCCCCCCTTAGAGTGTTCTTATCTGAGTTTGTCTGGCTGCTGATCATCGCTGATATGGCCTTCTAAAAAGTTGAGCATAGTTAGTAGGTCATTAATCACCTAGTCCTGTAGGTTCCTTCTGAACAGGGGGCACCATGTGCCATTTTCTTTGTTCTGAGCAACAGTGGATTCCTTGTTCACTGCGATCTGGTATAGATTGGGATATATATCCATCAGTACATTATCTCCATGCCACTTGTCTTTCCAGAATTTAACATGATCTCCTTTCCGAACCTTGAAGGTTATATTTTGAAAGAACTTATCCCAGTGCTTGCTGATATTCTCCCATAGGCCAACGCCATAAGGAGTGTTTATTTTCTTTGCACACCAGTGATTATGTTGCCCATACTTAGCATCAATGATCTTCATCAATGCCCATATCTCCACAACCACTTCAATTCAATAACATTGCTTTGTTATGCAAATATAAATCTCTAACACCCAAACCTCCTTGATATCTTGGCTGAATTGTTTTAGACCATTTTACGAGTGGGAACTTATGTGTGGTGCTGCATCCCTCCCGTTAATCATTTTGATTAATTTTTTATTAAAAGAAAAAGGTCTCCTCAAGCATGGTTTGGTAAGTTCAACACGATTTTTAGGAGTTTGATATGACTTGTAGTAATGCTAATCATTCAATATTCAGTCTACATGCTGCTCCAAATCAGTTTAGTTATTAGTAGTTTATACCAATGGTATATTCATAACGGGCAACGATCAGGCTGGTATTCTCGAGTTGAAGCCGCATTTGTTTTAGCACTTCTTCACTAAGGGTCTAAGTCTAAGTTGCTCGGACTCGGGTGCGGGTATTCGATACAAGTATGGATCCTAGTGTCGGATTCGACAAAATCTAAATTTTAAGATTCGGGGATACGGATCCAGGTATGGATACGGGCGAGGGGATTCGTCTAAGAAAATTCAAAATTATAAAAATAGACCTATAAAGATATTATAAAGTTTGAGACATATTATGTGAAAACCCTCGTATCGCTGCTGCTATCTACCAGAAGTCCAAACTCAGAACACGATCCTTGAATTCTTGGTTTTTTTGAAACACAAAGCAACAAATATGAGACAAAAGTACTACAATATTGAAGATATGCCATTTCCTATTTTTAATTTTGAAAAATCAAAATCTCAATTTCCCTCTCCAAATTTGTCGATGGACTCGGGTCAAAGTAACCGAAATTAGTTGGCCGAATCCGCACCCGCACCCATACTCGCAACCGTCATGAGTCGAGACGGGTGCAGCACCAAAACGAAGAGTCCGCGCAACTTAGGTCTAGGCAGATTGTAGTATCTCCTAAGCATTGCAGTTGCTCAGCCCAAATTCCTAATTGTCGCCTCATAACATAAACACACTTTAGACATTCTTAAAGAGACAAAATAATAGATTGTAGACCCATTAAAACTCTCATGGATTCGAATGTTAAGCTTTTGTAAGGACATAGGAGCCCCTTAAATAATCCTGGAAGGTATAGGTGGTCAATTCGTATGTTATCACTTTGACTTGACTGGACATTGCCTTTTGGGTATGTGTCATGAGTAGGCTCTCTATGTGATCGTCATCGGGTTGCAGTTGTTCGTTTCCTTATATATATATATATATATATATATATATATATATATATATATATATATATATATATATATATATATATATATATATATATATCAGCCCCAGGAGAAGGATTACTCTTCGAGCTCTAAGCAATGAGCAAATTTTTGGATACAGTGATGCAAATTGGGCAAGAGCACCTTCTGATCGACTACTTCTGAAAATTTTGTTCTCGTTGCAGGTAATTAGTATCTTGGAGAAGTAAGAAACAAAGTGTGGTTGCTCGATCTAGTGTAGAAGCAGAAGATCGAGCAATGGTTGTGGCAACTTGCAAATTAGTTTGGATAAAAAAGGTGCTCAAAGAGATGAAGTTTGGACAAATATGTCAGATAGAACTTATATGTGATAATCAAGCCGCTCTTAGTGTTTCATGTGAGAACTAAACACTTAGAGATCAACTATTACTTTGTCAGAGAGAAGATGCCCTTGGGTGATATTGTCACAAATTTCGTGAAGTCAAATGGTCAACTTACTTTTACCAAGTCCCTTATTGACCCTTGAACTTGTTATATTTTTACCAAACTCGGTACATGCGACTTGTATGCACTAGCTTGGGGGGGGGGGNGAATCAGTTAGGGAGATATTGTTTTTTTGTAATTACGATCTTGATTTTTTCCCTTGTTTATAATAGGTAGATATACTATTTAAGATACACTTCTCGTTCTTTCTCCCATGTATTTTCATTTCTCACAGTTAGTAAACATAGTTATTTTTTTTAAAAATTACATGCATGTTATTATTTTTTTCCTCATATGGGCCTTTCTTCACTGAAACCCCCACTTTAATTCAGATTTGTGCTTAAAGCCCAACAGACATTTGGCGTTTTTTGAAGCTTTTCACCTTTGGTGGCACTTTCTAATGTTCATTTTGGTAGTTTATTTATAGTGACGAGTTTTATGACATGTTGCATGCTGACCACCTTGCACTTTCATAGGACAAATGTCACATGCAACACAAACAAAACAGTCATCATACTAACTATGACCCAAATACTTGCTAATGTATGTTTGGATAATATTAATTTAGGTTCACTTGCTTTTATGTACATGTTTATTAGGTATTATTGTTAGATCATTAGTGGCATGCGAAAAGGGCTAGAACAAAAAGTTTAAACTTCTCCTCATCTGAAGTTTTTTCTATTCTTTAGAATTGTATATCAATATATTGTGTCATCTTCCAACATTTTTAGTCATCTAGGTGTCCAGTCTTTATAATTGCTTTTTCCGTAAAAGCGAAGTGAGATTTCCAAATGAAAGACATGGATCCTCCATCTAATTAGTATATGTGGATGCTCTTTGTTAGAAGCAAAAGTAAACATGTATAAGAAGATGAAGAAAAAGGATATATTCAGAGAAAAGTTCAGTCTTTTATCTACTAAATGATACATAGTAATTCTCATTGCATAGAACATACTATATTCTGTGGTGAGTGCAAACTGAGAATACGGTTTTTCTATATCTTTTGTTTTCTCTTTTCCTGTGATGTCAAACTCAAAATAGGTTTATCATGCGATCTGTCTTTGATTCCTGATGACTCCTATTTCATTCATTGTTGTTTCCTGAGTGGGGCAAGTGGATAAACACTTGAAGAATCTGCAAAATAACTAGGTTTTATTGCTCTTGTATTTCAATGTCGCCCAAATGGGTATATTCAGAATTCATTGGTTGGGAATATCTGTGATGCAATTTGAAAGTTACATAAGGTGCTCACAATTTGCCTTTCTTGTAGCCTGATTCCTTTTTTAATTTTAACTGTTTTCATGTTTTCGTCCCTAATCCATGTTACTTTCTGGCTCTAGGAATCTAGAGTTGGAATTGAGCACCATTTACATCGTGGACGTGCATTGGCAGCTTTTAATCAGCTGCTTTCAAATAGAGTTCAAAAGTTGAAGTCAGAAAGTTCACGTAGAGTGCAGCACGGGACTTCAGTGCAAGGACAAACAAACATCCAGTCAGACGTGCAGATGCTTCTTTCACCTATAACACAAAGCGAACAGTTGTTTCTTTCATCCGTAAGGATCACTATTGCGAAACTGGCATTCATCTTTTTCTATTTGTATCAACACTATATGTACTTCTTTTTCCCCTTTATAGTCATCTATGTGCAAATGTTATATCAGTTTTTAAAAAGGCGGGGCGTGAGACAGGGCGTTTCGCTTAATGCAGGGAAAGACGTAAGGCCAGAGACATGGGGCATAAGCCCCATGAATCTTTAAGTTTTTTAATTTATAAATTAAATAAAATAGCTTAATAACATTAAAAAATAAATTAAAAGTTCAAGAACAAATTAAAAGGATTAGAGAAGCCCATTGAGATTCTCTATAAGGTAGGGGTAAGGTTTACGTACACACTACACTCCCCAGACCCCACTTATGGGATTAAACTGGGTTTGTTGTAACGGTTGTAGAGAAGCCCATTGAAAACAAAAAATCTAGTACACACTTCTATGAGTATAAAAAATGCAGGGGTGTTAAAGTTATCATGAGACACAAATAAACTACAATATCTTAACTTTCAAACAATTAAAAATCACAATTTCTTAAAAAATATTATAATACTACACATTTTACCTCCCTAAAGGTAAATAATCAGTAAATTTTATCAGTACTATAACTTAAAATAATACTCTTTCACGAATAAATACTAATTGATTTCAAGTAGCATAGTAATACAAATTTGATCATTTTGAGAAACAAAGAACTAAGACATGAATACAAATAGCGAATTAATAAACTCGGGCTGTCTATTTATATAGGAAATGTTCAAATGATGTTCACCTTTACTATGTTCTGAATCATAGAATATTCAATACTATGGCTTATTATTTGAGTTACTCTAAATTAATCTTCATATATCTTTAGGTTCGTATATCAGTCATGTATGAAAGCATTTGATGGTCAACGGTGTAGGGATTTGACACATGATTTGTGTAGGGATTGCTGGGCGAGCTCTAAACCCTGAGCATTAGGCGTGCTTAAGGCTTACAGTCGGGCGCTTGGAGCGTAAGCCTTATAGAACTAAGTCCCACACATGTGCCTAAGAGCGTTTTGCAAGTGTCCCGCCCAGGGGCGAGCCCCAGGCGAATGCTAAAAAGGCCTTTTGAAACACTGCCTTTTGAAACACTGTTAATATGCAGGCAAAATATCTCTTTTAACTACAGCTCTTGAAGTGTCCTTTTGCTCTTTCAGCATCACAAATGGTTGTAAAGTTTTAAGGAACCAATTGTCAAATGGAGTGAATTTTGAGAAAAGCTCATGCGAATGACATCAAGATGCTTTACCTACTGCACCTCTGTCACATAGCATGTTAGTCAAACTACCTGATATTAACAGTTGGTGGTTTCATTTGAATTAAATCACAGAGTCAAATAGTTCCAATTTGTGTATCTTCTGTTTTAGGTCTTAATTTTATTAGAGCTTCTTATAAAGTGTTCTATTTATGCTTGAAGTTTGTAAAAAAGGAAACAAGAATTTACTTTAAGAGAGCCATCCTAATTATATCATCTGCGAGATGAATGTACGATGAAAGAATATAAACATTTAGAAGATGCACCTTCTCTATATCATGCTCTTTGGTTGGAGTGCAGTTGAAGACCACTCTCTCTTTGTGATGGAGTATCACTCACCGAAAGAAAGGGTGCTGTGATGAAATAGTCGATTTATGTGTCAGATACTTCTATAAAACAAGCTGAAGTGTACATGCACGAAATCTCAGAGCTTCGCATTCTGATTATAGCATATTGATATATTTTCCTCTGTTAAGTAGTTTAGTCATGTATAATGTTCCACATTGGGAAGTAGATACCTATTATTATGTAATCACTGTACATAAATAGGCGTTGTACAACACTTTAGAAAAATAATTTTCTCCCGTGCTTTCTCATATGGTATCAGAGCATCGATAAGAAGAGACCGTTGTGCGTCATTCCAGTGACATTCGGGAATAAATAACTCAGTCCCTGTGTGATTTTCCGGTGACCTAAGTGACTATTTGTGTCAAAGTCACTAATTATCAGTGTTGTGCGAAATCCAACACCACCGAAAGGTTCCCAAGAGAGAGGCGACGAAACCCCAGAAAGATTCTCCTGAAAAAGCCCAATCACGCTCCCCCAATAGTAATTTCCAGAAGGGTTTCCGATTTTTCCGGCGCGAACATTATAATGTCATTCGTATTAGAAGCCTTTGACTCACAATCCGTTGGATCCAATGCATTGAATCCAGTCCAGATGGTTTCTTTACCGGATTATATTGAGTTTCTTCAGTATAAAGCATGTAAACAGACATCTTCAGGTATAGGCTCTGTTGTTCAAACAGATAGTAGCGTGACTTGTGTCTCCCAATCTTCAACCTCTGAGTCTTGTTTCCCCACTTACCTTTGTTCTCTCTTCCACCCCGTGTCTTTGGAAGTATGTGTTGTGATCATAATCTTACTCTAGGAAAAGATAAGTTAGCTTCTTGTGCTCCTAAGTGCGTATTTCTAGGTTACTTGAGAACGCAAAAAGGGTATCGATGCTATTCTCCTAACCTCCGGCGGTACCTTATGTCCGCTGATGTTACCTTCTTTGAAACCCAATCATACTTCACGGGTCCAGGTAATCACTTAGATATTTCTGAGGTGCTACCAATTTCATCTTTTGGAGATTCAGTCACTATCTTCCATTCATCTTCCCATATAACTCCAGCTCCACCACGTACAGCTCCAGTTGCAGCTCCACCACTTATAGCTCCAGTTCCACCACCTAGTCCAGTTCAACCTTCTGCAGCTTCACCACTCTTGAATCATTATGTTGGTTTAAGTTATCATCGTCTATCATCACCTCATTATGCTTTTATATCATCTTTGTCCACTATTTCTATCTCTAAGTCTACAGGTGAGGCACTATCTCATCAGGATGGTGACAGGCTATGATTGACGAGATGTCTGCTTTACATGCGAGTGACACTTGGGAGCTTGTTCCTCTTTCTTCAAGTAAGTCTACTATTGGCTGTCGCTGGGTTTATGCAGTCAAAGTCAGCCCAGATGACCAGGTTGATCAGATCGTCTTGTTGCGAAAGGATACTCTCAGGTTTTTGGGCTTGATTATAGTGATACTTTCTCTCCCGTGGCTAAAGTAGCATTTGTTCGTCTCTTTTTGTCCATGGCTGCGGTATGTCATTGGCCTCTTTATCAGTTAGACATTAAGAATGCTTTTCTCCACGGTGATCTTGAGGAATAAGTTTATATGGAGCAACCACCTGATTTTGTTGCTCAGGAGAAGTCGAGTGGTCTTGTATGCCGATTGTGCAGGTCACTATATGGTTTGAAACAGTCCCCTCGATCTTGGTTTGGCAAGTTCAACACAGTTATTCAGGAGTTCGACATGACTCGTAGTGAAGCTGATCACTCTGTGTTTTATCAGCATTCTGCTCCTAATTTATGTATTTATCTCGTGATTTATGTTGATGATATTGTTATTACTGACAATTATCAGGATGATATTACTAATATGAAGCAACATCTCTTTCAGCACTTCCGGACTAAGGATCTGGGTAGATTGAAGTATTTTCTAGGTATTGAGGTCGCTTAGTCTAGCTTAAGTATTGTTAATTCACAGCGGAAGTATGCCTTAGACATTCTTGAGGAGACTGAAATGATGGGTTGCAGACCCGTTGACACTCCTATGGATCAGAATGCTAAGCTTCTGCCTGGACGAAGGGAGCCTTTTAGATATCCTACGAGATATAGGAGGTTGGTTGGCAAATTGAATTATTTCACAGTGACTAGACCTGACATTTCTTTTCCGGTGAGTGTTGTAAGTCAGTTGATGGATTCTCCCTGTGACTAGGGATGTAGTTGTTCGCATTCTTCGGCATATAAAGTCAGCTCCAGGCAAATGATTACTATTGAGGATCGAGGTCACGAGCAGATTGTTGGGTACACAGATGGTGATTGAGCAGGATTACCTTCTGATTGACCTTTTACGTCTGGATATTGTGTTCTACTAGGAGGTAATTTGGTCTCTTGGAAGAGTAAGAAACAAAATGTTGTTGCTCGATCTTATGCCGAAGCCGAATATCGGGCCATGGCTATGGCAACGTGTGAGCTAATTTGGGTCAAGCAGTTGCTCAAGGAGTTGAAGTTCGGAAAAATCAGCAAGATGGAACTGGTGTGTGATAATCAAGCTGCTCTTCATATTGCGTCAAATCCGGTGTTCTATGAGATGACTAAACACATTGAGATCGACTGTCACTTTGTTAGAGAAAAGATACTCTCAGGAGATATTGTTACAAAGTTTGTGTAGTAGAATGATCAACTAGCAGATACTTTTACTAAGTCTTTTACTGGTTCTCGTATTAGTTACATCTGTAACAAGCTTGGTACATATGATTTATATGCACCGACTTGATGGGGAGTGTTAAGTAGTTAGTCATGTATAGTATCCCATATCGGGAAGTAGATATCTATTATTATGTAATCACTGTATATAAATAGGGCGTTGTACAACACTTTAGAAAAATAATAATATTTTCTCCCGTGCTTTCTCACATCCTCTAAGCATTTGTTGTTTTTATATTTAGGTCGTGCCCCTTGCTATTGTGCATTTTGCTGATTCAGTGTTGGTGGCATCTTGTGCATTTCTGTTGGAGTTGTGCGGTCTATCTCCTGGTACCCTCCAAATTGATGTTGCGGCTTTGAGAAGAATAGCATCCTTTAATAAATCCGGCCCTTGTTCCAATCACTTTAAGCAACCTTCCCCCAGGATTTCTTCATTTCATTCAAATACTTTTGACAATAATATTACTGAATCTTTAGCAAGAGGATTGGCAGATGATTATTGCCAGAATGATTGGTTCAATCAAGCTAATCAAAAAAGTGATCAGTTCACAACCTGTGGTAGACAGCCATCTCGAGCTCTAATGCTTGTCCTGCAACATTTGGAAACAGCAAGTTTTCCGTCATCAGCTGATGGAGCTACGTGTGGCTCTTGGTTGTTAACTGGTAATGGTGATGGACTTGAATTGAGGTCTCAGCAAAAATCTGCAAGTGAGCACTGGAATTTGGTGACAACATTTTGTCAGGCGCATCAAATTCCTGTGAGCACGAGATATCTTGCTATATTAGCAAGAGACAATGACTGGGTATGAGCTTGTTAAACATCATTGCTGAACTTATTAGTTTTCTTGGTATGAAAATTCTGTTCTTTTGTTTGCCAGGTTGGCTTTCTCTCAGAA
Organism: Nicotiana paniculata; assembly: GCA_005239505.1. Classification (NCBI taxonomy): domain Eukaryota; kingdom Viridiplantae; phylum Streptophyta; class Magnoliopsida; order Solanales; family Solanaceae; genus Nicotiana; species Nicotiana paniculata. Next base: position 83,735 of record ML327078.1, read on the forward strand.
GCTCAAATTGGAGGCTACCCCTTGGAGACAGTGATGCAAGTTGTAAGCTATCTATTCTCATCACATCTTCCCTTGATGAATCTTTGCTGCTACATAGATCTCCTTTTAGTTTTATCATAGAAAAAGGAGAAGACTTGCTAACTCATGATTTTGTCTCACTTGCTTTACCTGATATGTGTCAGGCATCAAAGGAGTTTGGTGATGCACGTCTCAAAACCCACATACTAACACTTCTGAAGAGTATGCAATCAAGGAAGAAATTTAGCTCTTCTTCAAGTTCAGATACAGGAGAAAAGAAGAATGGGACATCATTTGCAGATGAAAATATGTATACACCGGCCGAACTATTTGGAATTATCGCCGAGTGCGAGAAGCAAGTAAGGCCTGGACAAGCTCTTCTCCTACAAGCAAAGAATTTATGCTGGTCACTTTTGGCTGCAATTGCGTCCTGTTTTCCAGATGTCTCTCCGTTATCTTGCCTGACAGTTTGGCTAGAAATAACTGCAGCAAGGTTTCCATCATAATCCCTGTTTTTTTCCCATTAATTAGTAAAATTCTACCTTCTTTCATATACATGGACTGTTTTTCAAAGTAATTTCCTATTATATCCTTTACAGGGAAACATCAGCCATCAAAGTTAATAATGCTGCTTCCCAGATTGCAAACAATGTCGCGGCAGCTGTGGAAGCAACTAATTCCCTACCTGCATCTGCCAAAGCACATACAGTGCATTATAATCGCAAAATCCCGAAGCGTAGACGGCTCATGGAGGATGTGTCAGTGCATTCCTTAGCTTTCACAATGCCTGATGCACACAAGGCAGATGGAAATGTGAGAATTCAAGACATGACTGCTGAAGAGGAATGTGAAAAGCAAGTTGATCAGGACGAGAAAGTTTCAAATGACTCCGATGAAGTGGCTGGTTCTTTGTCTAGAATGGTGGCTGTGCTTTGTGAACAACATTTATTCCTTCCTTTGCTCAGGGCTTTCGAAATGTTTCTTCCTTCTTGTTCCCTCTTACCTTTTATCCGAGCTCTTCAGGTATGTTAAATCGTGGCTATCAATTATAGGTTACTTTTTGAAATGAAGAGGCATTAGTCAGAAACTTCTCAGTGCTGAAAATTCTCTTAGCTTCAGACTGACTGGCTGTTAAACGTTTCATCGCTGTTCTTGCCGTCTTTCATTGTTTATTCACAGCTTTTCAAACTGCTGTCCAGCTGATTGGTCACATGACATAATCGACTCTCTATGTTAATGTTATGTCTTTAGTAGTCTACTCTTGTCCGCTCATGGTCTTTCATTTTACATGGTGCAACATCACTTGCCTCATTATGACAAAGTTTCGGCCTCTGGGGAAGAGGCTCAAGTTAGTTCTTTGAATTGCAACTCTTCAGCTAATACTCATCAATAATAGTGTTTCTAGATGTATATGAAGGATCACTTTCACTGTTTGAACAAAAAAATTATGTAACCAATACTTATAAGCTAATGACATATATTCAGTAGCATATTTTCTTTGGGTTTTGGGGTTGAGGTGACTTGTTATGTATTAATTGTCAATTCATGTTGTACTTATTGCTTGCTTGTGCCTGCAACAAAGTTTGCCATATTGGTCAAGTTATCCCTGATTGTTTTAGATATGGTTACTCAACTCCCTGCCTTCTCTTAGTTCCCCTTAGTTTGTGCAATTTTGGTGCTATAACACTGTGTAGTGAGAATATCTCGTAGTCTACTATCTCCTTTTTCTTTAAGGCTTATAATGCTTCCTTGAAAGTTGACACTGTATCCTTATTATTTCTCCATGCTGATCTGCTAACTGGCATGGACTTGGAGAGGGAGAGATTTTAGGAGGACATTCAGAGATTTTAGGAGGACATGGCATGAATAGTTCATTGGGCAGTTTCTCATGTATTGTATATGTATAGTCTTAACTAACAAAATTACTAATACTGCAAGAAATAGGAAATACTAAACCCAAAGAACCTCTTCTTCTCCTTGGCCAGTAACTAGCAACGAGTAACACTCTTTTGTTTCTTTGAAGTTGTGAAACAAACGAAACCTTTTCTGACTGTCTTGAAAGCTGTTAAGTCCTCATCTTCCTTTTTCAATTTCTACCTTTTTATGCGGAGAGAAATCTGTATGCCATAATTGTCAACCAGAGATCAAGGGTTTTGTTTTTTAGTATTATGTAAAGGATTCCCTTTATTCTTTAAAGTTATTATCTCTTGTAACTCCAGATAATCCCTTTAGGAAAAAGATGAAAACTAAATATTGGGACACAATCTCATTGGTGTCTGGCAGGCATCTAAATAATTAACAGTACTAAATCAGAATGAAAGTGATGCTGTTTCCTTGAGTGTATAACATTCTGATTGGTTACTAGCAGACATCTAAATAAACAATAATCCTAAATCAGAATGAAATGACGTTGTTCCTAGCTTGTGTAACATTACGTAGACACACGTCGTGAATATAACAACAGTTGTCTAATTCCATATATCACAAATTTTGCTGTTTCGTTTCAGGCATTTTCTCAAATGCGCCTTTCTGAAGCTTCAGCTCATCTCGGATCCTTTTCTGCTAGAATTAAGGAAGAACCTCACGTACCCACACAAGTTGGAAAAGAAGGGAAAATTGGTAGTTTATGGATAAGTTCTACTGCTGTGAAAGCTGCTGATGCTATGCTCTCAAGATGTCCTTCACCTTATGAAAAAAGATGCTTATTACACCTCCTTGCTGCCACTGATTTTGGTGACGGAGGTTCTGCTGCAACATATTATCAACGGCTCTACTGGAAAGTAAATTTGGCGGAACCTTCTCTTCGCAAAAATGATGGCCTACATCTTGGGAACGAGCCACTAGATGATGCTTCACTTTTGACAGCATTAGAGGAACATGGACATTGGGAACAGGCACGCAATTGGGCTAAGCATTTAGAGGCCAGTGGTGGATCTTGGAAATCTGCAACGCACCATGTTACTGAAACACAGGTATTCCTTTTACTATTTAGGACTCTTCTTCCTCATGTCAGTTTTTATCATTCAGACATCGTTTTTTTAGAGCTGTTGCTTTTGTATGAAGTGTGAATTAGGAATTTCTTTATGGTTGAGCTTTCTTTTTTAAGAGTCATTCTTTTACTTTTGCAATACAAATTAGCTAGGCATCTTGCTGGAAATCTTTTTTCTGTTTCTTTCTAGATCAGGATCTCAGCTGATAGCAGATTTGGGTGTCATTTTGTCTAATTTTCTCTTCTGAGTTACGTCGGCGAACTATATAGGCTTTCAATTCATAGATTGTACCAATTAAAAAAGTTCATATTCGAGTTATTACTTACCTTTCAGGATTAGTAACTCAACATGTCGATTTATTTTCATATTTCTTGACAAATAGCGATCTACAGAAGATTGAATCTTAGTGCTTTGCTATTTCAAGTAACAAAGAACAGTTACGTGAATCAAATGTACATTGGTCATACTTTTGCATTCTTCCCTCTAGAGTCAACCGGTTGCTGAACTTTTTATGAAACAGGTGTTGTAACTTGTTGTAGCATTGCTTTCTTAATGTGGTTTGACCAGTCATTTTGTCCCTCGTTATCCATCTGAAAATATCTAGGGTTTATGGAAGCATTGGTCCCACTGTTAAAGCGAGGACTGTAAAGCTGGACTGTACCATCTAACTTAAAGATCCTCGATAACATAACTCCTCTAGCTTGTTATAACAATAGAAGAGATCAAGATTGCTTGTATATGCCAACACAGTTAGTAAATTGCATTTCGCCTTCTCTTAAATGTTATGCCATTTTATCTACAAATCACTTGAAGAGTGGACGGTGACTTAATTCACTAAGAACAATGAGAGAAGGGAAATGAAAGCCTGATATGCTGGTATAGATTTATGAACTTGACACTTGCTGAAAAGATTAATTTTATGTAGTACTTGATTATTTCTTTTACTGGCTGGAGTTCATTCAGGGGTTATTTGGTTTTCTGTATAAGGATAAAATAATCTCAGCATAAAATTCTGCAAAACTGTATGATGTTCAGTTTTTTGCATTATTTCTACATTACTAATGCAAACCTTGCATACGTAAAATGACTTTGGGTTTCAGGTATAAACTCTACATATATTCCCAACCCTTGTGGTATTCAATTTCTATACAACTTTCACTTCTTTCAAGAATTAACATATATTAGCTATTCAGCTTTTAAACTTTGTGTTGTCTTTGTCAACTCGCTTTTCAACCATTATTTTAGCATTATGCTTTCACCGTCACTGATATAATATATAAGTCAAACTCATATCTTAAAATTCTGACTTAATCAAATACCGAAATATAAATGAAATTGAGGGAGTGAAAATTTATTTTGTGGTATATAAAACTCTGTATTACTAATATCAGCATAACATATGCAACAATCTATGTATTATTTTATGCAGGACATAATGTGGATTAAGAATGTGTGTACTAATAATACCTGGATAAGCTCTACCATATGATTGTGGACTGCGGAGTATTATGAATGAGAAGACTTTAGCCGTTGTATTATAGGGTGGAAGGCATGGGATGTTGCCCCGTTAGCTCTTACGTGGGTTTATGGAAGGAGGGTAATAGGAGAGCGTTTGAAGAGATAGAAAATGATTTTGTAAATTTAAGGAATAGCCTTCTATGTTTAGTCACTTTTTGGTATATACCCATGAGGTCCTCGCTTGTATAGATGGTTGCGTGTCTTTCGCAGAGAATCATATTTTTGTGTAGATTATCTTCTTTTGTAAATACAACTTGTATATATTTCCATTAATTAATAAATTATTTATCTTACCCAAAAAGAATACCTGGATAAGGCATATGAAAACAAAAATACCTCAAAAGGCAGGCCATCCTCACAACAATCCTTGTAGTAATGCTTACCATCCTTGTATTATTATTCACCTAATAACAATCTCTCTATTGTAATCCCTGCATAATTAGTCCATGATCCTAACTACCCCTTGGTGTCCTATAGCATAGGAACTGATTCTTCCCTTCTCTAATACGGTGTGGGGAGCAGGTGTTGGTTTGGCTGCAACATAAGGGATAAGTCACCTCACACTTTGTGCAATCCATGAATGGACATAGGAATTCGATTTTTAAGTGTTTTCGCTATTGAGTCAGAGATAGTTTACAAGTACTGATGCTCAATAGTCTTAAATAGTGTCATTTATCAAATAAAATGTGTCACAGAGTATCAGAAGCAGATTTTTCTGTCCTACTAGATTGATTCAAGATGAAAGGAGCGATTTCCAGCTAAAAAGGATATTGCCAATCCTATGCTTGCTTCTCTTGACTGGGCAGGAATATATTTGTTAGAAAAATTATGTGACTATACGTAATTAGTCCTAGTCCCTTATGTAATAGGAGTAGGTTATGTGTTATATATACATATAAATTGGGCTCATTGTAATATAGAATATCAATCAATAAGATTTTTCTCCCGTGCATTCTCACATGGTATCAGAACAACCATGAGAAATTTATCGCTGTGCATAAATTCCAGCGACTCCGGGAAGAGAAAAAAAAAGTCAACCGGAAGCCCTTTTTCCGGCAAAAACAGGTCTGTCCGCAAGAACCATAATATCCGTCAGTGTTGTGCAAAAACCAACACCACCAGGAGTATATCAGAGCTCGGCGACCAACCCACTAAAAAAATCTTCGGCAGAAAAGGCTGCATGCGCCCCCCCCCCCCCCCACGCGCCGCCGGAAAAAAATCTTCCGGCGAAGTTCTGACGCCCACGCTTCGGCGTGTGGGCTGTTTCCGGTCAGATTCCAGAAAAGCTTCTTCAGGACATTGTCTTCTCCTCACAAATCCGAGCCTACCCATCCAATTTAAATCAAATTCCGACCACTTTTATATTTTTCCGGCATGAACAGTAATTTCCAGAAAAATTCTGCTTTTTCCGGTATTATAATGACATTCATATCTGAAGCCTTTAACTCACAATCTATTAGGGGTGTTCGTCGGTCGGTACGGTACGGTATTTAGAAATTTTGGTTCGGTATTTTCGGTATTCGGTTTCGTAAAATGCTATACCAACACTGCACCTAATTATATTCGGTATGGTTCGGTTTTTCTCCTTTCGATTTTGGTTTATTCGGTTCGGTTTATTCGGTCTGAATACTAACTAATACATAGAGTCGTAGACGGTAATATTCTTAATTAAAGTACTCAAAAGTACAAAACTAAAACGTTTGTTGACAAAAGTTTTGTCCAAAACCAACAAATACCAACATAGAGAGAAAACTTAGAGAAATATCTTTTTACTTGCTTAAAGTTAATTGATGAACTTAGAGAATAAAGGAAAGTAAAATTTTAGATTTCTTATATTTATATTTTTGTTATAATTAATAAAATGTGTATTGTGTAGTATAATATATATTTCGGTACGGTATCGGTATTTCGGTATTTCATTTTAAAATACCAAATACCATACCTAATACCAATACTTTTTAATCCCTTATGTAATAGGAGTAGGTTATGTGTTATGTATACATATAAATAGGGTTTATTGTAACATAGAATACTAATCAATAGGATTTTTCTCCCGTGCATTCTCACATGGTATCAGAGCATTAGTGAGAAAACATCGTTGCGCGTCATTCCAGCGTTAACCGGGAAGAAAGAACTTAGTCATCGTGCAATTTTTCCAGTGACCTAAGGCTTGTCTACGTGAAAGTCACTTTCTGTCGGTGTTGTGCAAAAACCAACACCACCACGAGGTAGATCACCCCAGCGACCAACCCCTTAAAATTTCTCCGACAGAAAAGCTGCCACGCGCCGGCAAGAGAAATTTTCCGGCAAATGTCCTGGCGCGTGGGCCACTTTCCGGCCACTTTTTCGCGAAACTTCTTCAGGACAACTTGCTCTCCTCACAATTCCGAGCCTACGCATCTAGTTCAAATCAAATTCCAACCAATTTTATATTTTTCCGGTGTGAACAGTTATTTTTCCGGCGTGAACAGTAATTCCAAAAAAGAAAATCTGCTTTTTTCGGCGTAAACATTATAATGACATTCGTATCACAAGCCTTTGACTCACAATCCACTGGATCCAATGCAATCCAGATGGTTTCTATACCGGATTATATTGAGTTCCTCAGTATAAAGCATGTAAACTGACATCTTCAGGGATAACTTTCGTTTTTCAAACAGATAGTAGCGTGACTTGTGTCTCCCAATCTTCAACCTCTGAGCGTTGGTCATTGATTCAGGTGTATCTGATCATCTGATCATATCTCTTACCTTTAGACTCAGTTCTTTATGTTCTCGGTAGTCCTTTTAATGTAGCCGTTAGTCGCTTGGCCAAATCACTTAAATCTGTTGTTTTATTTCTTAATGACCTTGGTTTTATACAAGAATGCAATACGGGACGGATCATTGGTACCGAACGTGAATCAGATGGACTTTATTACCTTATCCTTGCAAAATCACATGGACTCACATCTTGTCTTCATTCAACAACTTGTCCCGTTACTGATTCACTAGATTTATTACATAAACGGTTGGGACATCCCAGTTTGTCAAAACTTCAGAAAATGGCACTTGGCTTATCTCACTTGTCCACTCTAGAGTGTGAGTCATGTCAGCTCGGTAAGCGTACCCTCTCCCATTTCCCGCGGCGTCTTGATAATCGAGTAGCCACCTTTTGCTTTAGTCCATTCAGATGTTTGGGGTCTTAGTCGGGTCAATTCCACCTTGGGATTCCGCTACTTTGTCAGTTTCATTGATGATTATTCCAGGTGCACTTGGATATTTTTGATGAAAAATCGATCCGAGTTGTTTTCTATTTTCCAGACCTTCCACGCTGAAATTCAAAATAAATTTGGGGTTTTTATCTGCACATTTCATCGTGATAATGCCCTAGAGTATTTGTCTTTCCCGTTTCAACAGTTTATAAACTCTCATGGGACTATTCATCAAACATCTTGCCCGTACACTTCCCAACAAAATGGGGTAGCTGAAAGAAAGAATAGACATCTTATTGAAACTGCTCGTACCCTACTCATACAATCTTATGTTCCGCTGCGTTTTTGGGGGGATGCAGTTGTTACATCTTGCTATCATATGCCATCTTCAGCTATGCAGAATCAAATTCTATTCTCTATCCTGTTTCCCCACTTACCTTTGTTCTCTCTTCCACCCCGTGTCTTTGGGAGTACGTGTTTTGTTCATAACCTTACTTCAGGAAAAAATAAGTTAGCTCATCGTGCTCTTAAGTGCATATTTCTGGGTTACTCGAGAACGCCATCGATGTTATTCTCCTGACTTCCAGCAGTTTCTTATGTCTGCTGATGTTACCTTTTTGAAACCTAATCATACTTCACAGGTCCAGATAATCACTTAGATATTTCTGAGGTGCTACCAAATTCGTCTTTTGGAGATTCAGTCACTATCTCCCATTCATCTTCACCACCTAGTCCAGTGCCACCAACTATAGCTCCGGTGCCACCACCCAGTCCAGTTCAACCTTCTACAGCTCCACCACTCCTGACTTATCGTCGTTGTCGTCGTCCACGCCCAGCATCAGGACCAGCTGATTCACGTCATGCACCTGACCCTGCTAATACTGCGGACTTGTCTCCTCTTAGTCAAGCGATTTCACTACGAAAAGGTATACGGTCCACACTTAATTCTAATCCCCATTATGCCGGTTTAAGTTACCATTGTCTGTCATCATCCCATTGTGCATTTGTACCATCTTTGTCCTCTGTTTTCATCCCTAAGTCTATAGGTGAAGCACTGTTTCATCCCGGGTGGCGATAGGATATGATTGACGAGATGTCTGCTTTACATACGAGTGGTACTTGGGAGTTTGTTCCTCTTCTTTCAGGTAAATTGACTATTGGTTGTCGTTGGGTGTATAAAGTCAAAGTTGGTCCAGATGGCCAGGTTGATCGACTTAAGGCTCGTTTTGTTGCCAAAGGGCATACTCTGATATTTAGACTCGATTACAGTGATACTCTCTCCCGTGGCTAAAATAGCACCAGTCCGCCTTTTTCTATCCATGGTTGTTGTTCACCATTGGCCTCTCTATCAGTTGGACATTAAGAATGCTTTTCTTCACGGTGACCTTGGGGATGAGGTTTATATGGAGCAACCACCTGGTTTTGTTGCTTAAGGGGAGTCTAGTGGCATTGTATGTCAGTTGCGTTGGTCCATTTATGGTCTAAAGCAGTCTCCTCGAAACTGGTTTGGTAAGTTCAGCACAGTTATTCAGGAGTTAGGCATGACTCGTAGTGAAGCTGATCACTCTGTATTTTATCGGCATTCTGCTTCAAATCTCTGTATTTATCTGGTCGTTTATGTTGACGATATTGTTATTACCGGCAATGATCAAGATGATATTAGTAAGTTGAAGCAACATCTCTTTTAGAACTTTTAGACTAAGGATCTGGGCAGATTAAAGTATTTTCTAGGTATTGAGGTCGCTCAGTCTAGCTCACGTATTGTGATCTCACAACGGAAGTATGCCTTAGATATTCTTGAGGAGACAGGAATGATAGGTTGTAGACCTGTTGACACTCCGAGGGATCCGAATTCTAAACTTCCGCCAGGACAAGGGGACCCTCTTAGTAATCCTGCAAGATATAGGCGGTTGGTTGGTAAATTAAATTACCTCACAGTGACTAGACCTGACATTTCCTTCCCTGTGAGTGTTGTGAGTCAGTTTATGGATTCTCCCTGTGATAGTCATTGAGATGCAGTTGTCTGCATTCTTCGGTATATAAAATCAGCTCCAGGCAAATGTTTATTGTTTGAGGATCGAGGCCATGAGCAGATCGTTGGATACTCGGATGCTGATTGGGCATGATCGCCTTCTGATAGACGTTCTACGTCTGGATATTGTGTTTTAGTAGGAGGAAATTTGGTGTCTTGGAAGTGCAAGAAACAGAATGTGGTTGCTCGGTCTAGTACAAAAGCAGAATATCGAGCAATGGCTATGGCAACATGTGAGCTAATTTAGATCAAGCAGTTGCCCAAGGAGTTGAAATTTGGTCAGATTAGTCAGATGGGACTTGTGTGTGATAATCAAGCTGCTCTTCATATTGCGTCAAATCTAGTGTTCCATGAGAGAACTAAACATATTGAGATTGACTGTCACTTTGTTAGAGAAAAGATCTCTTGGGAGATATTGCTACAAAGTTTGTAAAGTCGAATTATCAGCTTGCCGATATTTTCATCAAGTCCCTCACTGGTCCTCGTATTAACTACATATGTAACAAGCTCAGTACATATGATTTATATGCACCAGCTTGAGAGGGAGTGTTAGAATAGTTATGTGAACATATGTAATTAGTCCTAGTCCCTTATGTAATAGGAGTAGGTTATGTGTTATGTATACATATAAATAAGGCTCATTGTAACATAGAATACCAATCAATAAGATTTTTCTCCCGTGCATTCTCACACTCAGTACATATGATTTATATGCACGAGCTTGAGGGGAAGTTTTAGAATAGTTATGTGAATATATCTAATTAGTCCTAGTCCCTTATGTAATAGGAGTATGCTATGTGTTATGTATACATATAAATAAGAGGGTCCAACATCGATAACAATAATTGGGATGAGTCTGGCTCTGATACCATGATAAATGGACCTTGGGCCTAATTCAACCCCAAAAGCTAGCTTATGAGGTGAGGATTGCCCAACACCATATAAGGAAACCAAGGACCTCAAATTCCTCCGACGTGGGACAACTCAACAATAGTACAACCTAGTGATTTGATTTCTCAATTAACTGATAAAGAAGAGATGTATGCATTCAGATGTGTGGAATTTTTGAAAGATTTAACCTAGTGAAATGTGTTATAATAAGTTTTTGACGCTTTTAATTGTGGGGAAAATAAGAGGAGAAGGGACATGACTACTCACAGGAATCAGTCCTAAAATGCCTTGGCATTTGCAGAGAAGGGTGCATCTCCCTATTAGCCATTTCTCCGTTGCATTCTCACATTTTCCTCATCTAAAGATTTAACCATCTTGCTATTCTCCTTTATTTTTTTGCATACTTCTTTTCATTGTAATTGACTCATGACTGCAAATTTTTGATCAATCTGACTCTTACTCTCTCCTCTCTTTGTGTTTTTCTTTCATGTATGAAGGCTGAGTCCATGGTTGCAGAGTGGAAGGAGTTCCTTTGGGATGTTCCAGAAGAAAGGGTTGCTTTATGGGGTCACTGCCAGACTCTCTTTCTTAGATATTTCTTCCCACCATTACAGGTACTTTAGTTACATTATGAAATAGATGTGACGTCAGCCTACTCTGCTGCTCATTTTACTTTCATACCTGGAAATTTTGTTCATTATTTCTCTTGCTGTTAGTTGAGGATGGGTTGGGGAGGAGGGGAAGTTTAATGAAGAACTGGATTGTCTGGACGCCTTTTCGTCTGATGATTGCTTTTATGACTTGTTTTATTTACTTATCTCAGTTGCTACCCTTTTCTGTAGGCAGGATTATTTTTCCTCAAGCATGCAGAGGCAGCGGAAAAAGATCTCCCGGCTAGAGAGCTTCATGAACTATTGTTGCTTTCCCTGCAGTGGTTGAGTGGGACGATTACTCAATGCAACCCGTAAGTGTTTTACTGAGGTCTCCTATTTTACGTATTCACTTTTAATAATTCTTGATATGACTCTTGGATAAATGTATCAGAGTTTGTCCCTTGAATCTTTTGAGAGAAATTGAAACTAGAGCATGGCTACTGGCGGTTGAATCAGAGCCTCAAGTGAAAAGCGAAGGAGAGTTTACCCTTTCTAGTCGTGAACCTGCAAGTGGCAAGGGCTCAAGCATTATAGACCGAACTGCAAGCATTATTAGTAAAATGGATAACCACATTAATTCAGTGAGAATCAAGTCTGGGGAGAGGAATGATACAAAGGAAAGTAACCAGTCACATCTCAAGACCACTCAGATGTCAGATTCTAGCTCTTCAGCTGCCATATTTGGCGGTGCAAAAGTGAAAAGGAGAGCCAAAGGCTTTGTACCCTCAAGAAAGTCTTTAGCTGATCCAATGGACAGAAGTACCGATCCTGAAACTAGCTCCATTAGTTTTAATATAAAGGAGGATTCACAGATACCAGATGAAAACCTTAAAATAGAAGCAACTTTCTCGAAGTGGGAGGAAAGAGTTGGACCTGCGGAGCTAGAACGAGCTGTTCTTTCACTGCTGGAATTTGGACAAATTGCGGCTTCCCGACAGCTTCAACATAAATTATCTCCAGGCTGCATACCATCTGAATTCAAACTTGTGGATGCTGCCCTAAATCTTGCTGCAATTGCCACCCCAAACAACAAAGTGTCGATATTGGTGCTCGATGGTGAACTTCGTTCTGTTATGCAGTCATACCATCTTTTCCCTAATCAACACGTGATTGATGCTCTCCAGGTAGTCAGTTGGTTTTATCTCCTACTTTTCTTTTGGTCTAGCCCTCTTTAGGTTGACACAAAAATGTTTGACTGTCATTCATATCCATCTCTCCTGAATCATTTCTGCATTTACCGTTCTGACTATTATACGGCACTTCGGCATTTAGTTTCCTGTGTTAGCTTTCGGACAATTGCTCTGAAGTTCCAGAGCTGGAAGTGCATTTATTTCCAATGAGAGAACTGGAGGGCTCAGTGGATGGAGGCGTAAGGAGGTGGGTGGAAGGAGAAAAGGGAAAAGAGGAGGATAGAGGAAGATCATGTGGTCGTCAACTTTATATCTTCTTACAATTAATAACGTTAAATAAGACATTCTGTCAACTGGTGCTCTACCAACATGAAAGATGTCTAGACTTGGCTTGTGTTGCTATTTATGATCAAGACTCTTCCACTTTGACACTTGCATTTTAGCTTTCATCTTTTGATTTGTCTCTTATATCCTTGATTCTTTGCAAGACAAGAATGAAAAGAATTAATATCTTGTTTAAACTTCAGGTACTGGAGAGTTTAGCAATACTCCTAACTGAAGGTAGGGGACGCGGCCTTTGCAGGCGAATAATATCAGTTGTGAAGACTGCAAATGTGTTGGGTATTCCATTTTCAGAAGCATTTGAAAAGCATCCTATTGAACTCTTACAATTGCTATCTCTAAAAGCGCAAGACTCTTTTGAAGAAGCAAAGCTCTTAGTTCAATCACATTATATGCCTGCAGCTAGTATTGCTCAAATTCTTGCTGAGTCGTTTTTGAAGGTACAATCACTTTTGAACTTGATTCCTCTGGGAGTATGGGCACTGATTTCGCCAGAATATTATTATGACATCAAATTTGAGCTTTTGTAGACATTTGCTTAGTTCTTTTACGACTTGATCTAGTAACAAAACACAAAGTACCAAAGTTATCGTCTATGTAAAAAGTTTGGTGTTCAGTTTGTCTATGATGTTCTCTTTATTTATAAAATTTATCTCATCACAGGGTTTGCTAGCAGCACATCGTGGAGGTTACATGGAATCTCAAAAAGAGGAGGGACCTGCTCCTTTATTGTGGAGATTTTCTGATTTCTTGAAGTGGGCTGAGCTTTGCCCCTCTGAACCAGAAATAGGCCATGCTTTACTGCGTTTAGTTGCCACTTGTCAAGGAATACCACATGCCTGTGAAGTAAGTGTATTGTCCTTTAGGTCTTCACCCATTTGTCAACATAATGAAAGCCCTGTTCTGTAAATCATGGACTTACTGAGTTAGTGTGCATGTTCAATAAAAAGATGGTAACGCTATGTGGGAGCTTTTGCTCTTTAATTTTTAATTATAACGGCCTAATTGAAGTCACGTCCTCTTTTTGCAAAATTTGTTCTTCAGGTTGAGCTTCTCATTTTGTCCCACCACTTCTACAAGTCCTCGGCATGCCTTGATGGAGTCGATGTTCTTGTTGATCTTGCATTCAAAAAGGTGGAGGCTTATGTATCTGAGGGTGATTTTCCATGTTTAGCTCGCCTGATAACTGGAGTGGGGAACTTCCATGCACTTAATTTCATTCTTGGTATCCTTATTGAAAATGGTCAGCTCGATCTTCTTCTTCAGAAGTTTTCAGCTGCTATCGATGCCAACGCTGGCACTGCCGAGGCAGTAAGAGGATTCAGAATGGCTGTTCTCACATTACTCAAGCAATTTAATCCCAATGATCTTGACGCGTTTGCCATGGTTAGTACTTTTTCATTTTCATGTCAAATAGATGCTTCATCCTCCCACTTTAATCCTTTCTGCTTTTTCTCCCGAAAATTGTTTTCATTTCCTCAAAGCAGAAATATATGCATCTTTTAGAGAGTAAATAACATGCATCTCTCTATTTCCCCGTAGGTTTATAGCCATTTTGATATGAAGCATGAGACGGCTTCTCTTTTGGAGTCACGAGCAGAGCAATCAAGTAAGGAGTGGTCCCTCCGATCTGACAAGGATCAGACTGATGAGCTCTTGGCTTCCATGCGGTACTTCATTGAAGCTGCTGAAGTTTACTCATCAATTGATGCTGGCAACAAAACACGCCAAGCTTGTGCACAGGCATCACTTCTCTCGCTACAGATTCGGATGCCAGACTTACACTTCCTCAATCTGTCTGAAACTAATGCAAGGCGGGCACTGGTCGAACAATCCCGTTTCCAAGAAGCACTAATTGTTGCTGAAGCTTATGGCCTTAACCAGCCAGGTGAATGGGCCCTAGTACTTTGGAATCAAATGCTCAGACCAGAGCTCGTTGAACAGTTTGTGGCTGAATTTGTTGCTGTGCTCCCCCTTCAACCCTCGATGCTTCTCGAACTTGCTAGATTTTATCGGGCTGAAGTGGCTGCAAGAGGAGATCAATCCCAGTTTTCCGTGTGGTTGACAGGGGGAGGGCTACCAGCTGAATGGGCGAAGTATCTCGGGAGATCATTTAGATGTTTGCTGAGAAGGACTAGGGACTTGAGGTTGCGATACCAACTGGCTACCATCGCAACTGGTTTTGTCGATGTGGTTGATGCATGCAATAGAGCATTTGATAAAATCCCTGAAAATGCTGGACCTCTTGTCCTGAGGAAAGGTCATGGTGGAGGTTACCTTCCACTGATGTAAGCCTCGAACATTTACTATATCAGTTTTGAATTTTTGTCCAAGTTAAGCTTTAGTAGGAAGCAGCATAAATTCATGAAGACACAAAATAGGTGGTGTAGGTTTGATGAGTTGATGATCTGCAATTTTTGGCATCATTTTATTTGTTCATTTACCCATATTCTTTCCAACGTAACTGAGGCCGGCTGAACAGAGTGCATTTTTGTTATTTAAGAATGTATATTAAAGTACATGTATATTGTTGTACAATATTCTTTTGTGGATATGCAATGTAGGTGGGTGGAATTTCATTATTTTGTGCTCTCCTTCTAGTTTACTTGACCTAGCATAAACAAGAGTTTAATTTACAACAAGAATTTACGACCACTTCTACTAAACCGTTGAGGGAGAAAAAATATATTTGTATATTCACTTGCACATGCACATATATAAACATATGAGAAAAAATTATTCATGCGACTTTTCTTTTTGGGTTCTAAATGGAGGATTAAGAGGATCTACACTAGCCCAACCTAGACAAACCCAAAAAAGTTTGATAATGCGGGTCGCCTCTCACCCTCAGCGACCCAGCCCAATTCTATCCCAAACTCACACTCCAGTCATATACACACCCTTTCAGACTGCGCCTCTCTCAATATAGACAATCTATTGCCTGGGGAAAATCAACAACACGATCTCAGTTGCGAAGTGACACTGAGTGTCAATCCTTCAAGATCGAGCAAAGATCTCAAACGTCCCAACGCGAAATCCAACAGCCTCCAAACGAATTATAACCAAGCAACTGAAGAGATGCTTTTATTTTCAAGCATAATTGGCGGTCTACCCAAGAAAACCCCTCTCTATCGCGAACCCAAGCAACCTTAACAACCAATAGAACATCACTCCCCTAACGATGTCAACCCACTGGACTTGATGCCGGAATCTTGATTGGGAGATAGTACTGCTGGGCCACTCGCAGTCACTACAAATGATAGATGGGCCAGTCCCAATATCCATCATCATCCAAGACGCACACTACCTTGCACGGCTAGAGACCTACTTTCTCCACCATGGCCTGTCAAACTTCGACCACCAGCTATAGCTGTCCACCCTCCTCCAAGCCTAATACATGGGCACCCAACAACCCTTGTCGCATGGGCACCCAACAACCCTTGTCGCCAGAGGAGCTCAACAACCTGATGGGACAACTCTGTCAAACAATGCCCTTTTCTCCACTCATGGACGTAAGAACACCACTCCCATCACCTGCCTTTACCATGTGGCCATTGGTAAATCAGCCGATTTCCCCAACACCGACTCAGTCCAATGGACCAACTAATCAAAGAGAAGAACCAAACCCTAGTGTACCTCAAGGAGTCCAACGCAGATCTAGAAAACATTCTGAAAAAATTAGGAGTCCCAAAAACAAGAGTACTCCTCATGCAAGAAGCTCAGGAGATCGAGTTGAAATAGTCGTTTAGAGAAATGCTTATTGCTCTCTGCCCTTGAAAGCTCACAAGTTGCAAACTAAATCTCCCAAGTTCCCTCATCTCCAAACTTAGATAACTCGGTAGTGGCCCTAAGCCCTATGCTAGGTAGAGTGAAAGTGACCCTGTGGGAAAGGGGAAGGGCCTCAAGAAGAAAGCTCCATCTCAAAATCCTTTACTGATGAACTTCATAATATGAAATGTGAGGGGAGCCAATAGTACTGAGTTCTGCAGGCACTGTGCCTCCATGGTCAAGCTGCACAACCCAACAGAGCATCCCATGCCTCATCTACCTACAAAAGCAGCTGATGTGAGGACACTGCTTGAGAGCATCCCTTGATCAACCTCTTAGGTACTTTGAAATCAAGAAGGCCATGGGCTGTTTCAAACCATTTAAGGCACATGCGCCTGATGGGATACACCCGTTCTTCTACCAAAAATAGTGGAACATCCTATCTACCCAAGTCACCAACTTTTGTCAGAAGGTATTCACCAATTCAACCATCCTCCCTGAAGTTAATAGGACCCTCATGTGCTTGATCCATAAATGCCAAAATGCTACTATGCGTAAGAGCTTTAGACCAATTGGACTGTGTAACACAATATACACGCTTGTCACTAAGATCATAGAGAATAGGATAAAGCCCTTACTCCAGACTATAATTGGGCTCACACAAGCCAGTTTTCTATCAAATAGGAGGGCTGCTGATAAAGTCATAATTGTTCAGGAATACATCACCCATTTCCAAAAGATTAAAGGCAAGAATGCTAACATAGTCCTAAAGATAGACTTAAAGAAAACCTTTAACAAACTTGAGTGGTCTTTTATTAGGGACTCCCTAATGTTCTTCAAGTTTTCACCTAAATTGATCAATCTGATCCTCTCCCACATCTCTTCTAGCTCCATATCCATCCTAGTCAATGGGAACCAAACCGAGACTTTCAACCCTACTAGAGGAATGAGGCAGGGTGATCCTATCTCTCCCTACCTAATCATTATTTGCATGGAAAGGCTTTCTAGGAATATTGACCAAGCAGTCCTGAGAAAGGACCGACTTCCAATTACCATAAGAAGGAATGGCCCAAAAATTTCACACATTTTCTTTGCTAATGATTTCACACTCTTTGGTAGAGCCAATAAGAAGAACTGTGATGCTATCTCGGCAACCTTAGAAGAGTTTAACAATGCCTCAAGCCAAAAGGTTAACTTCCAGAAATCCAAGGTTATCTTCTCAGCAAATTGCAAAGAGGATTGGGCTAATAGCTATGAATTTGGTAAGTATCTAGGTTTTCCCATTTCCACAAAAGTCCTGCCAATAGGAACTTCAATTCATTATTGATAGCATGAATACTAGATTGGCAGGCTGGAAAACAAAGACGTTAAACATGGTTGGCCGTACAACCTTGGCAAAAGCTAGCCTCGGAAGCATCCCCAACCATGTGATGAATTATATAAAGTTACCCTCCCACATCACCAACTAGATAGATAAAATCCAAAGAAACTTTATATGGGGCACAACAACTGATAAAAGAAAACTGCACATGATCAAATGGGATATAATTACGAAGCCAAAGAACATGAGGGTCTTGGTCTTCATCTAGGCCACATACAAAACAAATCCAGCCTGACTAGTCTAGCTTGGAGATTATGCCAGAGCACAAACACAATGTGGGCTAGAATTCTGATGGGGAAGCACTATAGTGGTAACCAGGTTAGAGCTATACCTAAGACTAGGACTTGGCAATGCATTCAAGAAGGTTGGAAGGTTTGTATTAAGGCCTCTAGATGGGTTTTCCATAAAGGGATAGAGTCAACTTCTTTACTGACAACTGGATCCCCAATATGCAACCCCTTAACTCAATCCTCCATGGGCCTTGGCACAACTCTGACTTGACTCTAAAGATAAGCTCTATCACCCACAATGGGGAATGGAACCTTGATGATGTCCACTACCCCATCCCCATGGACATTAATAGTGTTATACACTCCACATTCATCCCTGTTTCTAGCCGCTCTAAGGATAAACTTATCTGGAACCTCAATAAAAATGGGCTTTTTAGCTCCAAATCAACTTACAATCTCATTAGTTGTGAGCTCAACCCCAGTATTATCCAAGATGACTTCTTGGATTTGGAAGCTAAAAGTCCCTAATAAGATAAAAATTTTCACTTGGATGATGCAACACAACAGATTTCTCACTGCTAAGCACCTAAACAACATATGCTTAAATGTAAGCCCAATATGCTATTTCTGCTCCTCTGGAGTGGAAGACATAATCTACATCTTCTTTGAATGCATCAATGCAAAAGCATTCTGGCTGGCCTTGACACACGAGTGTACAAACCAGGTTGTCATCCACGTCTTGTGTTTTCAATGGTTCACTGGGAGGAAACACGGCACAAAGTCAAGAACATGCGCTTCAATGATGCTATTGACTGGAAATCCCTTCTACCTTTTTGCTTTTAAAGCCTAAGGTTCACAAGAAACAACAATGTTTTCGACAAAAAAGAAGAACCTCACCCTTGTTAAACAAACTATTGCTAGAGCTACTGAATACTATCACATAGTTGTCCACCACAGGAAAAAGGGGAAAGCACTGCAATTCACATTGAATGGAGCCTCCACCAAATGGCTCCTATAAGCTAAACACTGATGGGGTGCTAGCCATAAAACATGAGTAGGAGGGGTTGGGGGTGTCTTCAGGAACATCAGGGGTGACCGGGTGCTAGGATACATAAGGGGCTTACCACATACCACCAGTATAGAGGCTGAACTCCATGCACTTTGGCAGGGCCTCAAAATAGCCCTTGAGCACAACTTCACACCTCTACAAATTTGCACTTGATTCTGAACAAGTTGTAAGGATGCTAAATGAGGGAAACCTCCACTATAACTCTATTATTTTTGAATGCAGGTCATTGATGGAGCAACTGTATAATCCAACACCAACACTGGAACATAGTTTCAGAGAGCTGAATCAGGTGGCAGACCTCCTTACAAAGGAAGGAGCAGCAAAGAAGTTGTTTGGTAGGACAGAAGTTTTGGCAGGTCCTCCGGTGTTTGTAAACAAAGCCCTGTGGGCAGACATCCTAGGAACTGTTTTTGTACGTAGGGGAAATCCCATTGTAATGCAAAACAATGACAATGCAACTCATGAGAGCAGTAACTCTCAAACAATGGTGTAACTATTTTTGTTATATTTTATATAGTTATCCAGTTTACCGGAAAAAAAAAGGATCCACACTATTGAGTTACAGCAGAAAGGCTTAATGCTAACCTGAATCTTACATCAATAATTTTTTTGTGGCATGGGAGGAAAGGACAAAGAAGAAAAGAGAAAATCAACGATAGGATAATGCAAAGTAAGTACAGATGTCAATTAGAAATTTCTTTTAAGCCAATATTGAGCTAAAAAACACAAAAGAATTCTGACCGAAATAACATAAAATAATTAATTGGCTTGTTTCATTGATTTGCACGATTGCAACACAACCTAAAGATAATAATGAAAAATATTCCAAGTGGCAAAATCTCACTTGGGCACATTCTAACACAAGAAAGCAAAAGCTGTTAAATGGCCTATCAAATTTGACAGCTTTCTATCACCAGAGATGCTACTTCTTGTTGCTACTTTGTATAGTAATTCCAAGGACAGCTTAGCTCTTTACTTCTATGAATATTTTCTAGCACAGTCAACATTCTGCAGATGGCGGCAACACTGAGTAGCAACTAAATTTTATATATTCATAACATGCAGCTAGTTGCAAGAAAGTATAGAAGCTAATCTTGCTTTGAGGCTGCATTATCAGGACGATTTTGTTCAAGGTATCGCTTTGTCCGCTCAAGAACACCAAAGAATATTGATCCACCAATGCCTATCCAAAGCACTCTTGGCCCAATGCCCTATAACGAAATTAAATTCCAAACTAACAGAGGTCAACAATTATGTGTCAGATATCAACTAATGAGTTTTAGATCAAAACATACACATTCATATTTATTGCACATCACAAAAGAAAGAAACTCAAAAGACTTGGGAGAAATGTGGGAAAATCCTTGTGTCGGTCCTTAGCAGCTTCTATTTGATGGAATATTAGGATGATGCATCCAAAGTATAATGTTAAGAGAAGATGGCCAAAAGTACATGAGTTTTATTTATATGCAGGGCACAATGAGGAAAAATGCATGGTATCAGCTAATGACAATATTAAGGTCCCATCGAAATCAGGCCTGGTTATGTAGTATGGAGCTATCAAAAATTAGTGATCAATAAAGTAAAGGACCACAAGACAGTGACTCTTTTTAAGTTCGTATACCCCTTGTAGTCTCGAGAAAGAAAATGCGGAAAAGGTGCGGCAGGGATGCTAAGCTCTTTCATCATCCATTTGATTTTCCATAAAGGAGACAAATAAAGAAACCAAGAAAATAAGCAGTCTCCAGGATAAAAGAACCCAGATATGGGTCCTAGTACTGCAGTCTAAAAGGAATTGTGGGATCCCTCTACCTTTAGAAGTGCTGGAGCTCCTTCTTCTGCAACAATAGTCCTCACACAATCAACGATGCCTTTGTACTGGTTGGCAGAACCCTGCACAGGAACAAGACTAGAGTTTTCACATTACCTAAATTAAATGGAAAGTAGTCTTGCAATTTATGGAAGTCTCATTTTATTATAGACATCCATGCATGGGATGAAGAAATTAGGAGACACAGATCGTTTGAGTACCACGTGAAAAAAGTACCTGAACCATTAACCTTGTCTTAATGACATCAAGAGGGGTAGTTATAGCTCCAGTTAGAGCACCTGCAAAAAGTAGAGGTAATCATTGATAGCTTTAGAGCGAGTTCATTGTCTACATGCAGAAGCAGGGAAATCATATATTTACTGCAGCAACATGAGAAGTTATAATTGTAGACAGGCTAAACATTAGGAATTTCAGTTATTCACATTTCCTACAAAACAGTAACTTAGTCATATAATCATGCTA
Organism: Nicotiana paniculata; assembly: GCA_005239505.1. NCBI lineage: Eukaryota > Viridiplantae > Streptophyta > Magnoliopsida > Solanales > Solanaceae > Nicotiana > Nicotiana paniculata. Next base: position 105,243 of record ML327078.1, read on the forward strand.
AATTATCGCTCAGTGCTGCATATTCATTCACTGAAATGGCGATTTTACAGTCTTTCTTCGTGGCCTAAAAAATACTTTGCGGCATAAGTTTTAACAGGTTTCATTCATGCAATTATTTTTTGTTTATTTTTGACAAGTAATGAGAAGATTTCATTGATGTGTTCCAGCAATAATTCTGGTAGGGCAATGTATAATTGCAAGATCTTTTGAGGAGTTTTGGTATTGGCCCAAAGAATTTTTAAATTGCTGGTTCATTCTACCGACTCTCCAAGAGTAAGATTAAGAACCGTGCAATTCAGTTTTCTACTATTCACAATTCATAGGACCTGGATTTACAGAACTTCAAGCAAATGGCAAATTTGTGTTTTGTTCTTGAACTGAAGTTATGCTTTATCATTTTGCGCCACCAATTTATTAACCCAAATCAGGAATAGTCAAAATCATGGGGTCATTTTGTGGTCCAGTCAGTTATGGGTGATTGTTGACTCACACAAAAACCAATGCAATTGTGCTATATAAAAATTTATGTCTACATTTCGTGATACTGCAGGATTACATGAAAGAGCCAGCGACACTCTCTACGCAGCAGCTGAATCCTCAACTTAAATATTATAAATGAAAGCCAACATGCCATAGTCAGAGAACTACAAATGAATTGACATGTAATAGGGCTTTGAAGGTGGATTACCAGCAAAAGCACCAATAACAGCATTCTCTGGATCATTCAAGTCCCTTTTTGCCTGGTACGAAGCACATAAAGCAGCTTTGATATTAGTAGTAATTTCAGAGACTAGTGCCGTATCTTATTCAATCAAACAGTAATGTATTTCATCATTTCCATCTTTGATGGCAAGTCGAAAAGCAAAATCAGCAATGTAACGTTCCTCGTGTTTCTTAGTTCAAGAATATTCCATGAACGTTTGATGCTAATGAAGTGAGAAGTCAAGCAAGGAAGGAGAAAGACAAGAAGAAACGAGCTCAGAGAATTTCTAATCAACTTTTGAATACACCAGTTTAAGCAAAATCTTTTCTTATTCTCTTTAGCTCATACATCAAAATTTAGACTACATGCAAATGAAGCTCTATCACACATATGTAGCCAACAGCGAAATCGGTAAGTTTTCTATGAAATTAATGAGAAGTTGCACTCAACATCTTGGAAAGCAGGATACTTACTGCCAGCTTATAACCTATCCGCAGCTGCTCATAGATACAAAATTGGATGGCGTCAAATGGCAAATCTCGAAGTAGAAATGACCCATATCCCTACAAAAGTCCCCATATTACGATAAAATAAACCAATTTTATATCTATCACGTAAATGTTGGACCTAACTATCCTTCGCAAAAAAAACTGAACCAATTCTACGCAAAAACTGTTTTGAAATACAAAGGACAAATGGTGCTGGAACTGTGTGCAAGATATGTGACATTTAAAAAACTAGCATACCGCATAAAGACCTTTAAACCCTTCCTTAGAAACAATTAGGCGAACAGCATCAGGAGCCGAAGCAAATTGCCTAGTCTGCATTCGCTGTTTAATGACCTGTAGTCTCAAGAAAGCAAATGCAATCAATAGATTTACAAAGAGGGTTATCCTAAACGGGCGAAATAAAAAAAAAAGGAGAATCTTGATATTCAGGAAAGTGAGAATCTCAAAAAAACTTCATTCACCTCAGTTGGAACACGAACGAAAGAAGCAGCCATGCCTCCTAAAGCACCAGCAGTCTGCATGAAGTTTGGAAGCTCTTATTTAGAAACAGAATTCACACTGTATAAGAGTAAAATGCATGCTTCAGATGTCAACCACAGCGATATAAAAGCAACTTTTTTCTTGAAAACTGTTCAAAATACCATAAGAATGTATAGGCGTAACTTGAAGAATAGTGGCCTGAGAAAAATAATTTCGTGGGGATTCCAGGTAGGGTTAAACGTAAGAGCATTTTACAGGAAAAACATTTATAATTTATGAGGTGAAAAAGAAACATGTTATCAGTAACCAGGAATTAGTGTGTGCTTGATAGACTGCAAGATTTGCATGATGGTATTCTTTTTCTTATTTCAATTGCATCTACGTTTCTTCTAGCCAATTACTTGAGTTTCCTAATGTATCACCTCGTCTAAGTACACCGATATTTTGTTCCATTTAAGTCATCAAATTCTTCTACATGTGGCACCTCTTTCCTTTTTTCGTAGGGAACAAATGACCAAGGAATAGCATATGCCATCAAACACTCTCTAGAAAAGTTTTAAGAACGATTTCTAGTCACAGAAGTTCTAATAATAAATTTGGTCTATGTCATGTCACAAACTAGAAAACAGGACCTAGTGCAATCATGACAGTGGGAGAAGAAATATTCTCACAAGATGGGCCACAGCACTAAGATTTTCAGGAAGCATCTTCAATAACTTTTGCTTTGCCGGTTCATATACACCAACAAAAATGGCAGAAGCCCTGCGTAAAAGAACAGGATCAATAGAGATCACTACTAAATTTCCTCATGTAAGAAACCATACAAGAAAATAGGACTGTTCACCTCAGGAAATAAAAGCTAGTTAGGTTTGGAAAAGGGAATTTCATTTGCATCGGGTTGACAACAGTTCAGGTGTAAATACTTCTATGCTATTACACGGTATTTCTTTAGTAATACTTACGGTAGGACTCCAGCAAGATTTCCAGCAAGCCCAGAATACAACCCTTTCAAGGCTATTTGTCCTCCACCACGAGCTGCCTGCACAGGGAAACAGGTTAATAACAATTTTAATCAAAGCCAAGACACCCTATATCATAAACATTTCTCTTGTTTCCTTGAACTGGACATCTAAAATACCTGCTGTTCTAGAGGACATGCAAATGCTAGAATTGAAGAAAGAATTCAAGATCAACCGGAGTAATGTAAATTTAAATGAAGAAAGCCTGACACTTTGCATTCTGACTATTTTAATAGCAGAAAATCTGAATATGAATAAGACAAAACCATGAAAAGCAATGCTCAGCTGTGTACAAATGCTATATCAGGGAGACCATGCAACAGAACATGACTATGAATACTTCAACAGTTTATTCTGTCTAAATTATCTATCTACTCTCTCTTTCTCTCTTTTATCCAGCCTGTCAACATAAGGAGCAAATAGTCTCGATAATCTTAGCAGACACTAGTCTAGCATAGTAGCATTGCATACATAATTGAAATTGACTTGTGATTATAAACAGGGATATTTAATAGTTGACTTTCCTGCAGTCGTGTTTTAATTGTATCAATGGGATATAAAGCTGTTTCAACGACAACGCCTGCTGTCCCTCCTGCTATGACACCCTCTGCACAAAAATGACAAGATTAGAAGCACCAAACCTCAAAAAAAAAAAAGGAGAAAAGAAAACGTTTTTGTCCTATATTAGTGTTGCTTATTACAAATTTCTTCTTGTTAGAAGTTAGGGACTCTATTTTTTCACTTTTCGTACCCACCTCCCAGGCAGTCTGAAATAGCAATAATGCATCATAAGTTTATGAGCACCAAGTTGGTCCAGGGAAAAAATTATTCTGCATTTTGATAGGTTTATCACTTTATTTTTTTTGACTGGTGGGTTTAGCACTTGAATTTATACATATATTTACACTTTCTCATAGATATCAAATTGACAAGCCACTATTGCTACAGCAGTTCACATTCAATTTGAAAAAAATAAAAGACAGAGAGAGAGTGGTAATATATGACAAGCATGCTCCAATATCGTCATGGTATTACTATAATTTCAGCAGACATACCAAATAGTATACGTAAGAAATCAAATGGTTTCTCTTCTCCACTGTTGACTGATGCGAAGAACTTTTTTGGTACCATCTGAAGGTTATCCATTTTTCTTCCAGATGCATCTGCAAAATCAGACCACCTCATCAAGAAAGAACAGGGAAACCTAAGATAAAGAATCAATATAAATCTACATCCTAATATGACGTAATGCATGGGTAATCTTTTCTCTCTGTTTGAATAACAAATCTTCAAATCACTAAGATAAACCATACTTGATTGAGAAACCTTTAGCTTCTTCTTAAGTATATTATGTCCAAGAGACAAGAACATTCTAATAACTGAATAGATGACATGCCAAACCATCCTGCTACCTCTCCATTTCATGCTTGTTTTGTGCAGATTGGTATCCAAGACATCAGCTAAAGAATAGTTAGCTAATCTCATTTGACAATTAAAGTTGAATGTACTCAAAATTGATGAAAAGAAATATTTCACAATTATCGTAGCATCACATATTAGTGATCAGATATGTAAGTTGAAATACTTGCACTTAATATAACATCAACATTGTTTAATCAAAATATCAACAGTTTTCCATCTTCAAGTCATATTAGTACGAAAAATCACTAAACTCCAGTAAATATTTAAACCAGCAATTGAGAGTGTCTAGTAACCTTAGACTAAATATCCAGATCTCCAATGTTCAAGAACTAGAACCCCCTAAAAATATATATTTACCTTATTCATCATTCTTTGCCACAGAGGGGACTAGCGGAAACCCTACACGGCTACAGCCCCGTATCTTCGGGTGGATATGCAGATTCACTTATATCAATTCATTAATTATTTATGTTATGACGGTGGTGCCTGGACCAGCTTGTGTGCACCTCGACTATTTCACTGATATCTTGTACCTCCCACGAGCACAAGTCCCAGGTAACTCTGCTTACAACAAGGCTTAGGCAGATGATAAGTGCAGGGATTTGATACCTCATGGTTCTCCTCCCCTTCGTTGACCACTAGGCCAATTGACTTATATCAATTACTAATTCGATTTCCAAATATGATTATACCTGCACCCACATTAATGCCAATGCATCCTTTTCTCCAGGAGCAGAAATCTGCTTCGATCAACACTCGAAATCTCAAACCAAAAATATATCATCACAATAACCCTAGCATTAATTGGATTTCATTATACCCCCATCCCCCCAAACACACACACCCCAAATTACCATCTATATCTTAAAATGTCAGTCTACAAAGGATTCAACACCATTTCCATTAGCAGACACAATTAGACTCTGCCATTCTTACTACATAGCAGACACAATTAGACTCTGCCATTCTTACTACATTGAATCAGCACTATGTTAAGTTACATACATAATAACAGCCCATGAAAAATGGGCAAAATCAGAAAGAGTAAAAGATGCAAATTTTACAACTTTCTGTAAAAACTGGAGAGTTGTGAATTACCTGAGGCTGCAAAAGAATTCTTTGTATCCAAAGCTAATGCAAAAGGTCCCATTTTGAAGCTTTAATTCTCACCTCTTCACCCATATACATAAACGCAACAGAAACTTGAGAACTTTTATCATACCATTTTCAAAATTAAGGAAAAAGAAAAAAGGAAACAAAAAAAAAAAAAAAATAGTCGAGAAATTCAAAATTATTAATGGGGTTGGATTAAAATTACCAGTTATTGGGAAGTTGGAAGTGAAAGATAGCAGAGAGTTAGCTTCTGGTTCTTGAAAAGCCGTTGCTATCTATATTATAGCATTATGTGTCAGAGCTCAGCGATGTACAGACGTTTTTGCATGTGGGTACAATACCTACGAAGCAATATCGTTAATTCTCTTTAACATTTAGACTAACGTTACATATTGCAAGAAATAAATAGGAGTGTAACCATGTGTTAATTTCTTTTTTCATTTAAGAAAAAAAAATAAAAATAAAGAAGGGTTAACTTTTTGCCAAAACTTTTTTCAAGTTTTTAGTTGTGCTTGTTTGATAATTTAATGGGTATTATGTCGTGCGGATCCAAATTAATTAAGTTCCAATATGAATATCAGATACCTGATGAAAAATTAATAATTTTTCTGGGAGAGAAAAAAATCAAGCTTTTAAAAAACGTGAAAATGACTTTTAGATAAATTATTTGACTTGCAAATAAGTTTAAGGTATTTTTTCACATTAGATAATAAAATACATGAAAAAGATTTTTGTTATCTTCATTTTTCTTTTTATCCTTAAAAATAAATGCCAAAAAAAAAAACATTTTTTTATTTTTTGGATAATAAAAAAAAAAAAGCAGCACTATAGAGAAGTTAATTTCTAACGAACAAAAGCATAAACTCCTCTCTTCCATTATTTCAACGGTTGTAGGAAAATTGAAGAAAAAAAAAAAGAAAAAAAAAAGAATGCTTGCCCGCTTTCCTCTCTCCTTGACATTAGCTCATGCATTCATATTTTTTCTTACCTTCAAAGCTTGAAATAAAACTACATTTTGCTCATTCCCATTTCTCCCTTCAAATCATCCCCTTCCCATTTCACCATTTTCTAAACAACTTACACTTTAATTAATTTCTTATAAGTATTTGGTGCATAATTACATCAGAATTATAAGCACCGAATATAATCTACGTATAGCGGCTAGTCAGCACTAGCAATGGCTCATATTAAGATGTTGATATGGGCATGTTGCTTGGCGCTATCGACTAGTTTTGCCTATGGTCTTGGTGTTAATTGGGGTACACAAGCTGCACAAACTTTGCATCCTACAGCAATTGTTCAAATGCTCAAGGATAATAAAATTGATAAGATCAAATTATTTGATTCTGATCATTGGACTGTTAAGTACTTTGCTGGTACTGGTATTGAGGTTATGCTTGGAATTCCAAATAATCAGTTGGGTAAATTTGCAGATGATTATGACTTTGCCAAGGATTGGGTAAAAAATAATGTCAGCACACATTTGTATGATGGAGGTGTTAATATTAAGTAAGAACCCCTTTTTCTATCTCTTTATTCTTTCTTTCATCTCATTATTCTTTTCACAAAAAAAAAAAAAAAAAATAAAGTAAAAAAAAATCAATCTCGATGCACAAGGTATCCTATGTACATGCAGGGTCGGGAGAAGGGTTTGTATCTCAAATGGTGTGATGTATACAGCCTACTCTAATACAAGCATTAGTATTTGCTTTCACGGCTCAAAGTCGTGACCTATAGATCACAGAGAGATACTTTTAGGGATTGTTACAGAAATAGCTGGTCTGATTCACTATTTATTTTTTCTAGTCGATATATATAGATTATACGTTGGTTATACACAGTTATACATATATTATACATGAATTTTAGATATGTTATATATTCGTCGGCTATTTTTAGTTTAAGAGATTAGGTAAGTGGTTATTTGAGTTAATTCTTCATAATTTTATCATTGCTCCAAAGCTCCCTTTCTTCGTTATTCTTTAAGTGATACGAACAACATGATAATATCATGCTTCTCCTTTTTAATTTTTGTTTAGGATTTTATAGTAGCATTAACTATAACGGTTTGTTTGACTAGATAGTACGCTGTCTCTTCTCGAATAGCCTTTGCTGAAAGATAGGTAACTTTACAAAATTGTATAGATCATTTACTCGAGCAAGGGTCTTTATTTTCTAAAGCAAAAATTATATTTTGGACCAAATTTGTTTAGCTAAAACAACAAATATAAAGGATTTCAATAACGAGAACGAACGATTTTATTGCAGAGCGTAACTTCTAAATGTAGTTAAAAGAATTTTTACACTATCAGGCCACCTAACTGTCCATAATAGTTAGATTAGTAACATAAAAAATGGGCCATGTAACCTGACAACAGACTAAAATAAGCTGATAAAATAAAAAAAAAAGAAAAAAAAAGGTGTTTGATTGTTTAAATTCCTTATTGCATTGTTACGTCATATATAGAGCAATTGCTTTGAATACTGAATATTCTTTTTGGGAATTGACTATAACTTGTTAATGTTTCAAAAGGTACGTCGCTGTTGGAAATGAACCATTCTTGAAATCATACAACGGTTCATTCATGAAATCAACATTTCCAGCATTACAAAATGTTCAAAAAGCTCTCAATTCTGCTGGACTTGGAGACAAAATCAAGGCAACAATCCCACAAAATGCCGACGTTTATGAATCCGGTAACTCAGGTCCATCACAGGGCGATTTTCGATCAGATATCAGAGACTTAATGCAAAAAATCTGTCGATTTTTCAATGACAATAACGCTCCGTTCCTCGTAAATATTTACCCTTTTCTTAGTCTCCACGAGAACAAAAATTTTCCTATTGAATTTGCATTCTTCGATGATAAAGCCAAGCCTGTACGTGACAACGGAATATCGTACACTAATATGTTTGATGCTAATTTAGATACTTTAGTTGTGTCATTGAAAAAAGCTGGTTCTCCAGGTGTAAAGGTAATTGTTGGAGAAATTGGTTGGCCAACAGATGGAGACTTATATGCAAATGCCACTTTGGCTAAAAAATTCTATAGTGGATTTTTCAAGAAAATGGCTACAAAAAAAGGAACTCCACTTTACCATGGATATATCGAGTATTATCTTTTTAGTTTAACAGATGAGAATCAAAAGAGTATTGCACCTGGAAGTTTTGAACGTCATTGGGGTGTTTTTAAATATGATGGACAACCTAAGTTTCCAATGGATTTCACTGGACAAGGACATGAGTCAATGCCTGTTGGTGCAAAGAACATCAAATATTTGGAGAACAAATGGTGTGTTTTGAACAAATATGCTGAAGATATAGGTAAACTACGAACTTCTATTACTTTCGTATTTTCTTAAATTGTATGATATTCGATTAAGATGAGCTTCAGTGATTATAGTAGTTAATACAGCCAGTCAAATGTAGGCGAGATTGGTCGAGTAACCATATTGGAGCTTGATGGACTTAAACGAAGCAACATAAGTAGTGATGATTACTGATAATAAAGAGGTGACAAATGGGGAATCTTAGTAGCTCAGTTGGTTGGCTACCTGAACTTTCAACTTGTTGGTTAGGGTTCGATTCCTCATCTTGTAACCCCCTACCTCATTACAAAAAATACAAAAAATTAGAGATGGAGCAGGTTGAGTCAAACTTGGACAAAACAAAACAGGTTAAATCAATAAACGAGTTATGACTTAACTCACCCAGAATTTGCTCGGTCAAGATAGATCATAATAACGGATCATAACCTAACTTGTCCAATATAACTCAACTTTCCTTTCTTTTCTATTTTGCTTTTGCACTAAGAAAAAAAGAAAGCTAGTGTATTTTTTCTTAAATTATTAGCTAATGGTTTTTCCAAATTTATATAATTTTCATTCTTATTTTTATTTTATTTTTTAGTTTTGTATTTTTGGTGTTTGAATAGCATTTTGACATGTTGGGTTATACTAATTGACACTGTTAGAATGCTAAGAAATAATGAAGAACAAGACAAGACAAGTTTTGGGGTGAAATCACTCATCCCTTCTCATTGATTCCACAAGTATTTATAGGCAAAGAAATAA
>MDKI01283256.1:0-69660 GCA_005239505.1 Nicotiana paniculata
ATTTGTAACCACCCGATTGGTCATTTGAGCAATTGCGTCTAGCTCGACAGTTTGAGGTCATGAGTAGTTTCAAACGGTGTACTATGACTTGCGTGCATCGTTGGTTGGTTTGAGTTTTTGAGAGGTTCGGAAAGGATTTTAGGAGTGACTCCCATTTGAGAAGTTCGAAGTTGAAGGAATTAACTTTTGAGTATTTGACCTCGGATCGGAGTTTTGACGGTTTCTGTAGGTCCGGATAGTGATTCTAGACTTGGGCGCATGCCCGAAATTTCATTTGGATGTTTCTAAAAGGTTGCGGCATAATTTGTGGTAGTTGGCAATTTAAAGATTTAGAATTTTCCTAAGTTTGACCATGTTTTGAATATAAGGCTATCGCGTCCAGATTGTTGTTTCGGAACTTGGAATAGGTCCGTTTCGTCAGTTGGAACTTGCCTGCAAAATTTGGAATAATTTGTAGTTGATTTATATGGGTCGGATGCTCGATTGCGATTCTAGAAGTTCAATGTGATTTTCATGTGTTTTGGCGTCTGATTTGTGATTTCAGAGGTTATTTTGTTATTGCGATCGCGCGAGCGAGTTTGTGTTATGTTTTCAGATTTATGAGGATGTTTGGTTTAGAGCCCCGAGAGCTCGGATGAGTTTTCAACGCGTTTCGGAGTGTTGGAAGAAGGTTCAGTTGTGGTGGTGTTTCTATTCTCGCATTTGTGAGGATTTCATCGCATTTTCAATGACCGAATTTGCGACATAATTCTCGCATTTGCGAAGATGGGATGGGGAAGGGGAGTTCTCATTTGCGAACCACTTCATCGTATTTACGATTAGGTAGCTCTGCATTTGCGAAACAAATTGTCGCTTTTGCGAAAAACACTCAGCTCGCATTTGCTAGTTTTATGTAGAATTTGCAACTTTGACAAAGCTGGCCAGCCTTCGCATTTGCGATACCTTTGTCGCATTTGTGAGAATCGCATTTGTGATCCTGATGTCGCAAATGCGACATCTGAGGCTGGTATTAAGATTCCCATTTGGGGACTTAGCTTTATTTTTTCATATTTTGAACCCTAGGTCCGAGAGTGGGCGATTTTGAGAGAGGAATTTCATCCACAATCATTGAGTAAGTACCTATAATCAACATTCTATCATATTTTGTGATTATATCTTAAGTTTAACATCAAATTCATGAGAATCTACAGGAAAATTTGGGGAAAAATTGTAAAATCTTTCAAAATGTAAAATGATGATTTGAAGAACGAATTAGTATCGGAGCTTGATAATTTTAGTATGTTGAACTCACATCGGAATGGGTGTTCAGGTTTTGTAAATTTTATCGGGTTTCGAGGTGCGGGCCCGGGGGGTTGACTTTTTTTGACTTTTTGCAAGTTGTATAAAGATCATAGCTTTGTTAATTGAGGTTGTTTTCTCTTGCATTGTTTGATGTATTTATGTCTTCTTTGGCTAGATTGAGCCGAGTGGAGGTTAATTTGTAAAGGAAAAGCTAATTTAAGTATTGATTTGGCCAAATCGAGGTAAGTGTCTTGCCTAACTTTGTGTGGGGGAACTACCCCATAGGAATTGAGAAAATTATGCTATCTTGTTATGTGAAAGCCGTATACGCAAGGTGACGAGGGAGTACCTGGTCTATATGTGGTACATGACTGGTTTAGATTGTCTAGTGTCTTCCCATGCCTTTAAATGAATTGTCATAACATGTAGTATCTCGTTGTTAGTCTACTCTTACATGCTTTATCTGTCATTGCTAGCACTCAACTGTACTTCTTGCTCGGTATTTGGCCTTATATATCGTAGTTGAAGTTATTGTCTTACTTATTGTCTTGTTACCACTTAATTGTTGAATTGTTCTATGCCTTGCCCTTATTTGCTACATGTTTTAGTTGTTATGATTGCATACTCAGTTACCACATACTTTATCTGCCCTGTCATTTTTGTATAGTTGTTGTGTTCCTCCGGGTTTTAAGTGGTTTCTTTGTTGTTGTGTACTAATACCGTTGGTTGTAGAAATTCTTGTTAATGAAGTCATTGAATTATTGTTGTTCATTTAAATTATTGTAAGGGGTATCGGGTTGCATGCCGCAACAAGTGAAATAAGGGAGGTGGTGAAATAAGGGAGGATATTTATATCGTGATATTGCTATTATATTGTGGGATCGGGTTGCACGCCACAACGGGTGAAATAAGGTGGACTGCTATAAGGAAATAAAAGTGAATTATGATATTGATAGTATATGGTGGGATCGGGTTGCACGCCGCAACATATTTTATTTATTGGCATGATTATTGATATTGTATGGTGGGATCGGGTTGCACGCCGCAATAGATGGAATAAGGGTGAATTGATATGGTAGAATAAGGGTGAATTATGATATTGATATTATATGGTGGGATCGGGTTTTGCGCCGCAACATACTTGTGTTTTGTATTCCCTATTTTGTTGCATTGGTTTCGGATATTTCATACGAGATTATGAGAATTTGTATTCCCAGTTCTTTGCTGTTTTCCGAGGATTGAGTTATGGTCGTTGACTTAGCCCCTTGCCGTCATTCCTGAGTTCTTTTTCCTAATACTATTATTCTGGTGAATTGATTCTCTAGGTGAGTTTACTACGTTGCGTCTTTGCCATCTGTCCTGCTGAGTTGTTAGTAATATAGTGACTTTAGATAAATAAAAGAACTAATATAATGATGTCTTGTGTGACTTTTAAGTTAAAATTCGCCACTTATTTTGATACTTACCATTTCTACTAGTTGTTATATTTTACTTCAATTGATTTCTCAACTTAATACCCTTGGCTTGTCTGAGGCTTTTATTTTACTTAAAAAGGTATTGTATTATATTGTAATTCAATAAATTCTATATTAAATTTAATGGCTTATCTGGTGTTGCATTTATTTGAAAGAGTTTATTTTCATTAACCAAACGATTTTCAAAATAAACTCATTTTCTCATTGATTTCCTACTTGGTTCAGAAGATGTAGTTTTACTTTCGATATATATACATAAAGTCCTTCGAATATCCTAGTAAATATTTGTCACGGATATTATATACTGAGTAAAACATGGAATTTTTCGTGCAAGGTGAGATGGAAGGATGTGGGCACAAGGTGTCGTGTGTGTTAAAGTTTTGAAAGATGAGATATGTGGTATGAAATTATGAGAATTGTGATTATTGGAGTCGTATATTAGAAACAATTTGATTAGTTTAGTTGACATCGTTTTAACTACTTGAGTACATTTAGCCTTGTTTGTACCCCAACTATGTTATTGTCTATTTACTTGGTATTTCTCGTTGCAAGTCGTAATTCCCTTATGTTATTATTGTCTGCAATCTAACTTCTATTGCTATTGACATTTCTTTTAATATTCCTTTCTTATTAGCTTAATGTCATATCCTGCACAGGTTTAGATGTTCATTGAGTGTCTTGACCTGGCCTCGTCACTACTCTACCGAGGTTAGGCTTGATACTTACTGGGCACCACCGTGGTGTACTCATGCTACGAATCTGCACATTTTTGTGCAGAGTCAGGTACTCCAGATCGAGTAGGTTTTGAGACTCATGTCTGATGTGGCGGGAGACTTCAAGGTATACCTGTCGGGCATTCGCAGGCTCCGAAGTCACCCTTTAATGTATTTATTTTCATTATTTCTTCTATTCCGGAATAATGATGTGTTCATTATGTAAAGCATCTCCTAGAAAGGCTTATGACTTGTACTACCATTTTGGGAAATTGTAAATTTTATGGTGGATTCCTTTTCTAAAGTTGTCAGATGTTATTTATTATTGTATTCGGTAAGTGCTAGGCTTATCGATTCCCTAAGAATAGGTGCCCTCACAATACCCAACAGAGGGGAAATTGGATTGTGACAAGTTGGTATCAGAGCTCTAGGTTCATAGGTGCTACGAGTCATAAGCATGTTTAGTAGAGTCTTGCATATCGGTATGGAGATGTATGTACTTATCTTTGAGAGGCTGCGGAAACTATCAGGAAATTCCACGTCTTTCATTCCTTATCGTGCGAGATTGATTCATCTCGAAGCATATATCTTATGTTCCTTGGCATCCACTCGTGTATCATATTGTGCACTCGATACCAGCTATACACCAACAATTTGTGATGCTGCAGATAGGATATGATGGGCCCATGGATGCTCAAACATTGTCTCAACGTGTCGTCCAGACTGAGGATGTGGAGGTATTGAGACACTATTCAGTTTTTCACATGGAGGTGCAGTAGGTCTTGGCATATGGTTGATAAGTACGATCTTGGGAAGGTTTAATTGGTTGACTAGTCATCGCGAGCATGGCAGGGTCACGAGGTGGATGTTGATTTGAGGATAGTTGGTGGTTTTGGAGACTATGTGGGTCGTATGGGATTTTTACTCTGTGGAAGGTACGTTTTATCATTCAAGGAACTGAAGGAAGCGAGTTTTACTATCACGAGAATGGACGTGCTCTTAGTAGATGACTTGGAATACCTTGTGATTGGTATTGTACGAGCTGTGAAGGTTAGTTTTCCGGACCATCAAATGTTGTTTTCTATGGCTTCGCGCCAAGTGGGGTAGTCCAGTAGTGGTATTCAGATAGCAGTGTTAGGTGTTATATCAGTTTTGGCCAGAGATATGTATATATATAGGGTATTGGAAGGTTCCCCAAATTTTTCATATGATTGAGATCTGAGATCTTGCATGGGATGATATTGGGGATTGCGGTGTTTTTGCGTCATTAATGGATCTACATTTCAGTATGAAAGGTATTCGGAGAGACAACTACAGATTCACATGAGGTCTATTCAGCGTGGGCATCTTAGTTTCGGCATTTTGGGGTGCTTCAGAGGAAATACAGTGATTTATGTGCTCTTAGGCTTTGTGGTTCGTGCTAGGATTTTCTGCATTGGGTTTGGTTGGGATCATTGTGTATCGACAGGGAAAAGTGTTACCCCAGAGGAAAGACAAGGTGTATTCGAAGAAATGAGTCAGCTCCGTGGTGTTGGGTCGGCATAGCAATTGAAGTAAAATGTCCTTTTTGAATGGGAATTTTCTACCAGCATCTGTGGCAGTACTTTTGGGTTAAATATATTGTGGGCGGGTCTCAGAGAGTTGTCGATGGTTTCGGCCACAGCTTGAGTCAGTTTCCTGCTATGGGAATAAGGAATATGTTGTATGTTATGGTTGTCTCCTAGGTGGACATCCGAAGTTGATACAATGTTGGCATTATTGGATATCATATGTGAAGAGCGTGCATTTCAGGAAGGTACCTTTTGTTATGGGTTGCAGATGCTTGGCTAGTGGTATGATGATTACGGGGTTTTGAGGCTTCTAAGGTTCAGGTTTCATTACGCGGCTGGAAAATTTGTATAGTTGCTTCAGTAAGAATATTGGGTGTGGGTGATGTTTCAACCATTCTAGTAGCATAGTTGAGATCGAGTACGAAAATGATGGTATTCCTGAGGTTTTGGGGCTGGATGTCCTCATATGCGGACTATTTCTTGTTTGCGGAATGTGAAGAAATGTTGAGAATGGGATAACTAATGGCATAAATTGTCGGTAGGTCGCTATGGAATTCTGGAGGGATATTATCTATTTGAGAATGATCTGGATTTGGTTTAGGGGCTATTTGAAATCCCAACGAGAATGTGTACGTTATATCGGATCAGGTTTGGCTACTCTTGTGAAGTTGATATCCTGCTTATGTTACCGGGATATATGGATATTATTTGTGCCTTTGGCCTATGTTATGAGCTTCTCTCTTATACTGTGATAGGGTGTGAGGTTATAAGTGTCACGACCCAAGTTTCCCTCTATTGGGTATCATGATGGCACCTAGTCTTAGGGACTAGGTAAGACTAACATTTCTACTGAACAACAACAATAATAAAGGAATTATGACAGTCTCGATATAGACATCTTGACAGAGTTTACAATTTTCCCAAAACCCGGTAAATACAAGCCATAAGCTCTACGACATCTTTCAACCGAATCTAAATACAACTGTTTAGAAATAATAAGTACAGTTGATATAAACAGGAAGGTGACTCTGGAGCCTGCAAACGCAGCATCAGGTTACCTTGAGTCTCCTCAACAATGATCTGTGCAACTACTAACAACAATTACCTTGATTTGCACACAAAAATTTGCAGAAGTGTAGTATGAGCACATCATAGCGGTGCATAGTAAGTATCAAGGCTAAACTCGGTGAAGTAGTGACGAGGACTAGTCAAGACACCATCGGTCTAATAAGTAAAAAGGCATAAATGTATAAATGACCGAAACATAATATCTATCTAAAGATTTTTTAATATAATTAACGATACGATCGAATAATACAGAAGAATATTCAATAATTACAATCAACAGACAACATAGTGGAAATACGCAAAGAGAAGGGAAAGAATGCAATCCAAATGGTAGGAATCACAACCCAATAAAAGCACTATTAACTCAGCACTGCATCAATTTATTCACGTCAGGCCTTATGTCACGACCATAAATCCAACACAGGTCGTGATGGCGCCCAACACCGGAGTCAGGCAAGCCAACAATTGTTTACTACTGAGATTATCCTTATTTGACATACCAACCCCACACTTACCAAATTTTAAGCTTAGGTCATTTAAATAAAAGTGGATACGTTAACCAACTTAAGTAAATACAACCACAAGGATCATGAACCAATATATATATACAGTCCCAAAACATAGAGTCTACTATGTGTGTGCCAGGAACTAGTGTCACAAGTCAACATGCGAACTAGTAGAATGTACAAAAGATGATACAAACTGTACTGCTGTCTGAAAGAAGTAGACATAAATAAACAAAAGATAACTCCATAGTACTACTGAGAATTGCCAAGGGAGGCAGCCCACCATGGAGTCAGGTCCAGAATATACGTCAAGCCCCAGTCGGATAACCAGATGCACCAACCTCAAAACCTGTACAATTAAGTACAGAAGCGTAGTATGAGTACATAAACAGATATGTACCCAGTGAATATCCCGCCTAACCTCGAAGAAGTAGTGACGAAAGGCCGACGTGATACTTACTAGGGTTATACATTGTGGAATAAGTACGAGCTAACCAGTAGTAGCAGTAATGGACAATAATAAGGAAATGAGCATCAAATAACATTTTCTAGTACCCTCGCGCCATCCTTTTTCCATGGCATACAAGCTATTTAACATTCTTTCTTTTCATGAAATCAACAGTTACAATTACATGGCTTCTCACAAATTACCAAAACATATAATAGGCTATGAGCGTACGGTCATTACGACGTGAAAAGTAAATGTGCACTGCCGAGGGTCGAACGACACGAACCATAGATGCATCTATCTGCCCCGCTCGCGAATCGAACATGCGAAACGGTTAATATAACACCAAGACCACCCCCGCTCGCGAATCATACCTGCGACTCGGGTTAATATAATATTAGGGCTACTCCGCTCGCGAATCATCCATGCGATTCGGGTTCCCATATAAATTCATGATTAGCATGAGATTTCCAGATAAATTAGCAGGGAACATACTAACAGTGTGAAAATTTTAGAAATATCAACTTCAAGCATGACCCCTTAGGCCTTCACTTGTGAGATTCGAGGATATTAGACTACTTAATCCATATACAAGATCACAGATACAACACATAAAGCATGTTTGTGAGTCCTAAACTACCCGACAAGGCATAATAGTAGCTGCACACGGACGCTCGTCACTTCGTGCGTATGCATCCCCCACAAATAAGGACAAAATCACCATTTATAATCACCTATGGTGACAATTCCCTCTTACAAGGTTAGAAAGGAGACTCACCTCGTGTCGAATTCACTCCCCGGACCAAGAACGCGCCAGAAACTCCGAACTCTACAACCGAGCACTCGAAAATAGCCAAATGTTATACAAATTCATTAATTTATGCTCAAATTATGGAAATTCTCCTACTCATTTAGTAAATTCACCATTCTTGAAGAAATTCTAAAATCCGACCCCGGGCCCGCATGCTCAGATTCCAATAATTTTCGAAGGAAACACCCACCCGTAGCCTAAGGATCATTAATATACGATTTTCACTTGATTTCATAGCTTATTGACAGGTAATTTTTTACATTTTCAAAAGCCCTAGGTTACTACCCAAAATCATTAGTTTTCACTAATTTAGGTAGTTAATTTAGCTTGTAATCCATGCATGAAGATAATATTAGAGTGGAATTTACTTACCTTCAATAACCAGGTCGTTTGCCAGCTAAAATTGTGGAAATCGTCCCAAGGAAGAAGAAGAAGATAAGGAAAGTGAATTAAATCCGTGTATAAAAACACACTGTCTGACAGTGTTTCCGTACCTGCGGCTCGAGGACCCCACCTGCGGTCTTGCACCTGCGGTCTTGCACCTGCGGAAATGGACGAGGAAGCCTGGGCCCGGACCTGCGGAGTGGAGACCGCACCTGCGAGAAATGGCCTGCCTGCTGGGGGTCGCACCTGCGAGGCTGGTTTTTGGCCTCGTGTGGTGTCCGGGAGGCACCTGGGCCCACCCGAGCCCCCGTCCAAATATACCAACAAGTCACAAATCATAATACGGACTCGCTCGAACCTTTGGAACACCCAAAACAACGCTAAAACTCAAAATCACACCTCAAAACCCCTAGAACCAAAATTAGGAACTTTAAGTTTTCTTGACTTCGCTAACAACGCGCCGAACCAACCTATACTACTCGGAATGACACCAAATTTTGCAGGCAAGTCATAAATGACATAACGGAACTATTCCCGGTCTCGAAATTCCGTTCGGAACTCGATAACACAAAAATACATCCCAAACCATAATAGGAACTTCTTATTTCAATATTGGGCGTCGAAACGCTCCCGGGTCATAAGAAACCCATCCCGAACATACGCGCAGGTTCGAAATCATCATACGAAGCTACCGGAACCGACGAAACTCGATTTCGAGGTCGTTTACTAAAAATGTTGACCGAAGTCAAACTCGGCCTTAAAGGCAAACCTTAAGGAACCAAATGTTCCTATAGCACTCTAAGCACCTCCGAATCCCCGACCTCTAGTCCCCGCAAGTCTTAAATCATAATAAGCCTCTATGTGAAGTTTCATTAAGGGGAACGGGGTCCGATAATGCAAAACGACTTGTCGGGTCATTACATTCTCCACCTCTTAAACAAACGTTTGTCCTCGAACGGGTCTAGAATCATACCTGAAGTGTTGAATAAGTGTGGATATCTGCTCTGCATGTCCTCCTCGGACTCCTAGGTCGCCTCCTCAACTGGTTGGCCCTTCCACTGGACCTTTACGGTAGAAACTCTCTTGGACCTCAACTGGAGGTCCTGTCTATCAATAATAGCAATTGGCTCCTCCTCGTAGCCCAACCTCTCATCCAACTGAATAGTGCTGAAATCAACCACGTGAGAACTCGGTGTGGTACCTCCGGAGCATGGATACATGAAAAATTGGATGAATTCCTAATAAACTGGGAGGTAAGGCCTGCTCATAAGCAACTTCCCAACTCAGCTCATCACCTCGAAGGGACCTATAAACCTCGGGCTTAGCTTTCCCTTCTTCCCAAACCTCATAATACCTTTCATAGGCGAGACTTTCAATAGGACCCTTTCTTCCTCCATAAATGATACATCACGCGCCCTCTGATATGCGTAACTCTTCTGTCTAGACTGTGCTGTGCGGAGCCTCTCCTGAATCAACTTCACTTTATCCAAAGCATCTCTCACCAGGTCGGTATCATATAACCTAGACTCACCAGGCTCAAACCACCCGATATGGGGAACGACATCTCCGACCATAAAAAGCCTTAAGTGGTGCCATTTCAATGTTGGACTGATAACTATTATTGTAAGAAAACTCGGCCAAAGGCAAGAACTGGTCCCACTGACCTCCAAAGTCAATCACACATGCCCTGAGCATGTCATCCAATATCTGAACTATACCCTCCGACTGACCATCAGTTTGAGGGTGAAATGCTGTGCTGAGGTCTATCTGGGTACCCATCTCACTATGAAATGCTCTCCAGAAGTGCGAGGTGAACTGAGGACCTCGATCTGATATAACGGACACTGGCACACCATGCAACCAGACTATCACCCGAATGTAGATCTGGGCCAACCTCTCAGAAGTATAAGTAGTAGCTGCTGGAATGAAATGCGCTGATTTGGTCAATCTATCAACAATGACCCAAACTGCGTCAACCTTCCACAAGGTCAGAGGCAACCCAACCACGAAGTCCATAGTGATGCGCTCCCATTTCCACTCAGGAATGGGCATTTGCTGAAGTAGGCCTCCTGGCCTCTAGTGCTCATACTTCACCTGCTGGCAATTAAGACACCTAGTCACATACTCCATAATGTCCTTCTTCATCCGCCTCCACCAGTAATGCTGCTTCAAGTCACGATACATCTTCGCAGCACCAGGATGAACAGAATACCGAGAACTATGTGCCTTCTCTAGAATCCTCTCCCGCAAACCATCAACATTAGGAACACATAAGTAGCCCTAAAGTCTCAGAACACCAGCCTCGCCAATAGCATCTTCCTTGGACCTACCCTGCACCACTGTCTCCCGAAGCTCTATTAAGCATGGATCATAGAACTGCCGGGCCTTAATCTCCCCTAATAACGAAGACTGAGAAACCACATGTGCTAAAACTCGACGAGGCTCTAAAAGGTCTAATCTCACCAGGTGATTGGCCATGGACTGAATGTGCAAGGCAAGAGGTCTCTCCTCTGCTGCAATATAAGCCAAGCTACCCATACTCTGCGCCTTCCTGCTCAAAGCATCTGCTACCACATTTGCCTTGACTGGGTGATAAAAGATGGTGATATCATAATCCTTCAACAACTCAAGCCATCTGCGCTGCTTCAAAATAAGATCCCCCTGCTTGAACAAGTGGTACAAGTTACGGTGGTCTGTATAAACCTCACAGGACACCAATCGCCGTCAACTCCAAATCGTGCACAGGGTAATTCTTCTCATGAGCCTTCAGTTGGCGTGAAGCATAAGCAATAACTCTCCTCTCCTGCATCAATACACACCCCAAGCCAACGCGCGACGCATCACAATATACTGTATACATCCCAGAATCGGAAGGCAATACTAGAACTGGTGCTGAGGTCAATGCTATCTTGAGCTTCTGAAAGCTCGCCTCACACTCATCAGACCATCGGAACGGGGCATTATTCTGAGTCAATCTAGCCAATGGAGATGCAATAGAAGAGAACCCCTCCACAAATCGGCGATAATAGTCTACTAGGTCTAAAAAGCTCCTGATCTCTGTAGCTGAAGTAGGACGCGACCAACTCTGAACTGCCTCGATCTTCTGAGGATCAACCTTGATACCCTCTTTGGATACCACATGCCCCAAGAATTCCACGGAATCCAACCATAACTCAAACTTGGAGAATTTAGCATATAACTTCTGTTCTCGCAAAGTCTGGAGCACAACTCTCAAATGCTGCTCGTGCTCCCCCAGGCTACATGAGTAAATCAAAATGTCATCAATGAAGACAATGACAAAGGAATCAATATACGGCCTGAACACCCTATTGATCAATTCCATGAATGGTGCTGGGGCATTAGTCAAACCAAAGGACATCACCAGGAACTCATAATGGCCATATCTCGTACGAAAAGCAGTCTTCGGAACATCCGAAGCCCGAATCCTCCATTGATGATACCCCGATCTCAAATCAATCTTAGAAAACAAACGAGCACCCTGAAACTGGTCAAACAAATCATCGATGTGCGGCAAATGATACTTGTTCTTAATGGTAACCTTGTTCAACTAGCGGTAATCAATACACATCCGCATGGACCCATCCTTTTTCTTCACGAATAGAATTAGAGCACCCCACGCCGATATACTCGGTATGATGAACCTTTTGACTAACAACTCCGTAAGCTGCTCCTTCAACTCCCTCAACTCTTTTGGAGCCATACGGTACGGAGGAATAGATATAGGTTGGGTTCATGGAGCGAAATCAATGTAGAAATCAATATCACAATCCGGAGGCATGCTTGGAAGGACTGAAGCAAATACATCAGCAAACTCTCGAACTACTGGCATTGAATCAATCGTCGGAGACTCGGCGATGGCGTCCCGCACATAAGTGAGGTAGGCCAGGCAACCCTTCTCGACCATATGTCGAGCCTTCAGGAATGAAACAACCCGACTGGCTGCACTAACTAAGGAACCTCTCTACTCCAGCCTAGGCGACTCTGGCATGGCTAAAGTAACTGTCTTGGCATGGAAATCTAGCAGGACATGATAAGGAGATAACCAATCCATGCCTAAAATAATCTCGAAATCAACCATGTCGAGAAATAAGAGATCCGCTCGAGTTTTGAACCCGCAGAATGTGACCATACAGGACCGGTAAACCTGGTCTACCACCAAAGAATTGCCCATAGGAGTGGACACACATATAGGACAACCCAAGGACTCACGAGGGACATCCAAAAAATGAGCAAATAAGACCGAAACATAGGAATAAGTGTATCCTGGATCAAATAACACCGATGCCTCTCTACCACATACTGTAATAATACTTGTGATCACGGCGTCTGAGGCCACTACATCTGATCTGGCCGAAAAAGCATAGAATCTAGCTGAAGCACCGGAAGACTGAGCCCTGCCAGAATGAACAGGAGTTGGCTGACCTCCCCCTGACTGGCCTCCACCTATAGGACGACCCTTGCCGGCCTGTCCCCCACCTCTAGGTGGCCGGACTGCTAGTGCTGGACTCATAGGTTGGTAACCCTGCTGCACTACCTTGCCCCGAAAATTGGGACAAGTCCTCCTGATATGGCCGAGATCCCCGCACTCGTAACATCTCACTGGAGGCACGGCCTGCTGCCCTTAAGTAGAACCCTGGATAACTGGGGGACAGTGAGAACCCTCTGGAATAGAACTGAAGTAAGGCCTCACTGGAGCACTACGAGGAGGTGGTGGTGGTGGTGGTGCTGAATATGGGAGCCTGCTTGGCTGACCCCTACCAAACTGACCTCTGACCCTAGCTGGGGCACCTCTGAAATCCCCGGAATATCTGTCTCTCTTATCTGGTTGTACCTGCTCCCTGACCCTCGACCGCTAACCCTCGATCCTATGAGCAATCTCCACTACTAGCTGATAAGGAGTCAGCATCTCCACCTCTCGAGCCATGCTGGTCCTAATGTCTGGATGCAACCCGGCTACAAATCTCCGCACTCTCTCAGCATCGGTAGGTAGTATCATGAGTGCATGGCGAGAAAACTCTGAGAATCTGGTCACATAGTCTATCACTGACAGTTGCCCCTTCTCCAGCTGCTCAAACTAATACCGCAGCTCTTCCCTCTCAGAGGGTGGGATATATCTGTCTAGAAACATCTGAGTGAACTGCTCCCAAGTGATAGGAGGAGAACCTGCTGTCCTGCTGAGAATATAGGACTGCCACCATCTGCGAGCTCTGCCCTCTAACTGGAAAGTAGCGAAGTCCACCCCATAGGACTCTAGTATCCTCATCTTGTGCAGTTGGTCCTTGTACCTGTCAATGAAATCCTGGGCATCCTCACCTTGCTCACCCCCGAAAATCAGAGGGTGAAATCGATTCCATCTGTCCAATAACTTTTGCGGATCACCATTCGCAACTGGTCTGGGCTCAGGTGTTGCTTCTACAGGATGAACCCACCCACGGGCAGTGTACCCGGGGTATGATGAAGTGCGACTGTCTGTCCTGCAACCTAGGAAGTAGGGGTCTGGGCTCCCCCTCATGCCTGAGATGTGGCAGGATCCGCTGGAAATAAACCAGCCTGGGACATAGTATCCATAAATATCAACACACGACTCATGACCTCCTGGAAGCCTGGCGCCGACATGAAGTCCACTGGAGCAGGACCCGCTCGGGGCACCTCCCCCTACTCCTCTATAGTAGGATCCCCTGGTGGTGCAACTGGAATAGCTCTGGGACGCCCCCGTCCACTACCTCGGGTCGGTGCCCTCCCCCAGCTTCTGCTAGATGTATGCGTCCTCACCATCTGTGAGAGAATAGAAGAATGATATTTAGTAAACCATCAACTGCACGATAGATCATGAATAAAGAGAGGTTTCCTAACAACATATAGCCTCCCGAAGATAAATACACATGTCTCTGTATCTATCCGCGAGACTCTATTTGGTTTGCCCGTGACTTGTGAGACCTACGTGAACCTAGTGCTCTGATACCATGTTGTCACGACCCAAAATCCAACACAGGTCGTGATGGCGCCCAACACCGGAGTCAGGATAGCCAACAATTGTTTACTAGTGAGATTATCCTTATTTGACATACCAACCCCACACTTACCAAATTTAAGCTTAGATCATTTAAATAAAAGCAGATACATTAACCAACTTAAGTAAATACATCCACAAGGATCATGAACCAATATATATATACAGTCCCAAAATATAGAGTCTACTATGTGTGTGCCAGGAACTAGTGTCACAAGTCAACATGCGAACTAGTACAATGTACAAAAGATGATACAAACTGTACTGCTGTCTGAAAGAAGTAGACAGAAATAAACAAAAGATAACTGCATAGTACTGCTAAGAATCGCCAAGGGAGGCAGCTCACCATGGAGTGAGGTCCAGAATATACATCAAGCCCTAGTTGGATAACCAGATGCACCAGCCTCAAAACCTATACAATTAAGTACAGAAGCGTAGTATGAGTACATAAACAGATATGTACCTAGTGAGTATCCCGCCTAACCTCGAAGAAGTAATGATGAGAGGCCGACGTGATACTTACTAGGGTCAGACAATGTGGAACAAGTACAGGCTAACCAGTAGTAGCAGTAATGAACAACAAATAAGGAAATGAGCATCAAATAACAATCTCTAGTATCCTCGCGCCATCCTTTTCCATGGCATACAAGCTATTTAACCTTCTTTCTTTTCATGAAATCAACAGTTACAATTATAGGGCTTATCACAAATTACCAAAACATATAACAGGCTATGAGTGTACGGTCATTACGACGTGAAAAGTAAATATGCACTGCCGAGGGTCGAACGGCCCGAACCATAGATGCATCTATCTGCCCCGCTCGCGAATCCAACATGCGACACCGTTAATATAATACCAAGAGCACCCCCGCTCACGAATCATACCTGTGACTCGGGTTAATATAATATTAGGGCTACCCCGCCCACGAATCATCCATTCGACTCGGGTTCCCATATAAATTCATGATTAGCAGGAGATTTCCAGATAATTTAGCAGGGAACAAACTAACAATGTGAATATTTTAGAAATATCAATTTCAAGCATAACCCCTTAGCCCTTCACATGTGAGATTCGAGGATATTAGACTACTTAATCCATATACAAGATCACAGATACAACACATAAAGCATGCTTGTGAGTCCTAAACTACCCGACAAGGCATAATAGTAGCTGCACACCGACGCTCGTCACTTCGTGCGTACGTAGCTCCCGCAAATAAGGACAAAACTACAATTTATAATCACCTATGGGGACAATTCACTCTTACAAGGTTAGAAAGGAGACTCACCTCGTGTCGAATTCACTCCCCGGACCAAGAACGCGCCCGAAACTCCGAACTCTATACCCGATTACTCAAAACTAGCCAAATGTTATACAAATTCATTAATTTATGCTCAAAGTATGGAAATTCTCCTACTCATTTAGTAAATTCACCATTCTTGAAGAAATTCTAAAATCCGACCCCGGGCGCGCATGCTCAGATTCCAATAATTCTCGAAGGAAACACTCACCCATAGCCTAAGGATCATTAATATACGATTTTCACTTGATTTCATAGCTAATTGACAGGTAATTTTCTACATTTTCAAATGCCCTAGGTTACTACCCCAAACCCGTAGTTTTCACTAATTTAGGGAGTTAATTTAGCTTGTAATCCATGCATGAAGCTAATATTAGAGTAGAATGTACTTACCTTCAATAACCAGGTCGTTTGCCCATCTAAAATGGTGGAAATTGTCCCAAGGAAGAAGAAGATATTGAAAATGAAATAAATCCCGTGTATAAAAACAAACTGTCTGACAGTGTTTCCGCACCTGCGGCTCGAGGACTGCACCTGCGAGCAAAGGCTCGCACCTGCGGAAATGGACGAGGAAGCCTAGGCCTGCAGAACTTTGTCCGCACCTGCGACAAATGGCCTGCCCGCTGGGGGTCGCACCTGCGAGGTCCTGCGGTCCCGCACCTGCGACTGGGCAATAGCACCTGCGGTAAACACAAGAACATGTGCACTAGTAGCTATTTCAGCTGGTTTTTGTCCTCGTGTGGTGTCCGAGAGGACCTGGGCCCACCTGAGCCCCCGTCCAAATATACCAACAAGTCCCAAATCATAATACGGACTCGCTCGAGCCTTCAGAACACCCAAAACAACGCTAAAACTCAAAATCACACCTCAAAACCCCTAGAACCAAACTTAGGAACTTCAAGTTTTCTTGACTTCGCTAACAACACGCCAAACCGACCTATACTACTCGGAATGACACCAAATTTTGCAGGCAAGTCATAAATGACATAACAGAACTATTCCCTATCTCAGAATTCCGTTCAGACCTCGATAACACAAAAACACATCCCAAACCACAATAGGAACTTAAGGAACTTCTTATTTCAATATTGCTCGCGGAAACGCTCCCAGGTCATCAGAAACCCATCCCGAACATATGCCCAGGTCCGAAATCATCATACGAAGCTACCGGAACCAATGAAACTCGATTCCGAGGTCGTTTACTAAAAATGTTGACCGAAGTCAAACTTGGCCTTAAAGGCCAACCTTAAGGAACCAAATGTTCCTATAGCACTCTAAGCACCTCCGAATCTCGGACCACCAGTCCCCGCAAGTCATAAATCATAATAAGCCGCTATGGGAAGTTTCATTTAGAGGAACGGGGTCCGATAACGCAAAACGACCGTTCAGGTCGTTACACCTTAGCCAATAAACTCAATAAAACTGGTCAAACCTTCGAGTGAAAATGTTTAAATCGTGAGTTTATTTTGAAAGCTTTAAATATGTAATCATTTCGATCCAAATCTCCTAATTGATAAAACCACTAGAACTCAGTCCGCAACTCAGAATTTGTCATGCAATGCAGTACAATGGGAAAGCTCCCGGAATCTCGTCTGTAGTCCCAATTTAGATAAGCGATGCAGTACAGGGGAAAGCTCCCGGATCTCTATCCGTAGTCCCAATTTAAATATGCAGTGCAGTACAGGGGGAAAGCTCCCGGATCTCGGTCTGTAGTCCCAATTTAAATATGCAATGCAGTACTGGGGGAAAGCTCCCGGATCTTAGTCCATAGTCCAATTTAAATATGCAATGCAGCCACTGAGGAAAACAACCAGAATGCGACAGAAACAACATATATTGCCACAACCGGCATAAAAGAAAACAAGACCGAATGCAAAGTGCGATGAGCAAATCAATTGTCATGACCCCAAATCCTAACCGGCCGTGATGACGCCTATCAAGGAACTAGGCTAGCCGACTACCGCGTGTTCACATTTCTTTTGAAAATCCCATTAAAGTTTCAAGCAATTCATAACAATATACAGAAAGTTCTTAATATAATAGGCAAATTTTATATACAGTACTGCCATCCCCAAAACCCGGAGCTAACATGTCATGAGCATCTAGTGAAATAAGCCAAAATAAAGTATTATGATACAAAAATCCGAATCAAAGCTAAATACAATAGGAAGGGAAAGCAGAGATGCTGCGAACGCTGAACAACTACCTCTATATCCCCACGATCCGGCTCCACTGCGATATATATATAAAAGCTAACGCTCGATATCTGCTCCTGAATCTGCACACAGAGGTGCAGGGAGTAATGTGAGTACGCCAACTCAGTAGTAATGGAAATAAATCAATTCTAAGTAGCAAGGAATCACATAAAAATCAATGTCATCAAGTCACAATATACACAACCTTACATTCCAATAGTATACATAGATTATACGAAATCGTCATGCCTTAGAAATCAACTTCACAAAAGTCCTTAAAACAATGCACATTTTTAACAACTTTAAAACAGGGATTCGGTATGCCTCACAATCCCTCAGCACCTCACAATCACTCAACACCTCACAACCACTCATGCCTCCCAATCACCCAATCACTTGCACTCGGTGCGCTCACTGGGGGTGTGTACAGACTCCGGAGGGGCTCCTTCAGTCAAAGCGCTAATATCACTCAGCACCTCACCATCACTCTTGGCCCTCGGCCACACTCGGTGGAACCACTCGAAAAGCCCCTCGAGCAAAGTAATAAAACGGGGTACTCGATCCGAAAACATCATCTTAATGCTCATGTAGTGTAGGAATCATGCTTAGGATAATAATGCGCTAATAAACAAGTCATCCTTATACTTGCTGCATAGCATGTTAAAATACTGTGACTTTATGCATTTAGAAATCCTGCCTAGGAATTCTGCATTCTGCATCCTTGTGTGTGCATATTAGATATCATGTCTTAGGACATCATTCAACACCTAGTTTAACTACTGATTGCATGAAAAGGCCTTGAAAAAAATAATTTCACCATGTTTCCAAACAACTGGTAATTGTTCTGTATTTTGCAACACCTAAGTACATCATGTTTAGGCAAACTAACTTGTAATAGTTTCTTTAATAATCTGGATAATTACGAGTGTTGTCATACGCATAAGCAAGCTTTAGGTGTTAAATCTATTAAAACTGGAAACATACTCCTTTATACTTGCTGCTTGACTATTAATGGTTATAACCAGTAAGAAACTGATAAAATTCATCCTCTGAAATCAGTAATAAAGCTACCTCACTATTGCATTCTCACCTATATATCATGACTTAGGTTCTGAAGTTAATAAGGCCTTACTTGTGTTTGAGTCGTGCTAATCATGTGCATAATCTGTGGAGGAATACTTGGGCCTCGTATTTGCTCTTATTTGTTTTCCCCTTATATGAAGTCCTAATTGTCGTTGTTTGTCGCTTAGAATCTTGTCCTTTAAACCCAGGGGTCAACCTAGTACCTCCTTCTAGGATAGTAGTCCTAGACTTCTCCAGGACTGATAGGATGGGACGGGTAATAGCACGCAATAAAGTCCGTGACCAAACATTCACTTTAATTACCTTCACGGGTGGGAGGGTAGAATATGGATATGATGACCGGTGCGCTAATACCACGTGTAGCCCCTCTTCGAGGAGTGATTACCGGGTATTGCATTGATGTAATCCATATTGTTATAAATGTATGACACATGTATACGCTAGTTCGTAATCATCCCTACTGTTTTCTAAACACCTATATTCTTAAGACTTAAATCCCCCCTTATTTGAACCTTTACTTGTTATTTGTGAGTTGTACAAATTCACGAAACCATTTGGCCGGGAACCACACTTGTGGATCCTGAGGGGCGCCTAATACCTTCCCCTTAGGATAATTTCAAGCCCTTACCCAAATCTCTTGTTAGCAACGTAGTTGTAATTGAACCCCTTAGGTGCCCTAATGCACCTTAAAATCGATAGGTGTCAACTCTTCAAAATATGCAAACCCCTTTCCCAAAAAGAAAGGGTTGTCCCAACCAATGTCACAAACCCGATATTCCGCGAAGAAGAGGGAAAAAAGGGTGCGCGACACGTGTACCCAATAAGTATCTAGCCTTGCCCCGGAGGAGTAGTGACGAGGGGTCGACATCAACACTCACTAGTGGTCCAATAATATCAGGTACAGTAAAGATGTAATATAAGTATGGGACAGAGTAAATAAATGAAATAAACATGTATAAATCACGTGGTACAAATCCCCCTCTTTACAAGGAACTCAATCTCTCCATTAGAAATTCCCTCCTTAACCCGAGCATATATATAAATATAGTGGATCTCATCAAACAGATTGCCACAATTCAAATCCGGAGAACATAAAGATATATTGATTTCTTGCCGAATATTACGCACGATTTCATGAGGATATGATATAGGAAATGTCGAGGCGTACAACCCAATCCAACATAATAATTACTATGCACTGCCAAGGGTCGAATGATACGAACCATAGATGCATCTATTAACCTACCGAGGCAAACGGCCCACTCCCATGAGAGTGTGGTACATAAATCCTTCCAATGCGAATGACCTGATCCCATAAGAATAAAATACATAATCCTGTCGAGGAGAATGACCCTATCCCATTAGAATAAGAAGCTTTGACGGGTCCTTGACCCCACTCACGAAACTCAAGCACAACTAAGGTGCAACAAATGACCTGTATCTCGAGAGCCATCGTGCTTTCACAACACCACAAATTATACAGGGTCTCAATATTAGTGCGAATAATCAAACCACCTCACAACCCACCTGGTATAGTATAGATTACACTGAATAGCTGATGACATAAATAACATCCAGGTCCCGAAGATTCCTTCGAAAACAACGCCAAGATGAAATGAATACATTCGACCTGATATAGAGCCCACATTCATATTTAGATCCACCCACGGACCCCAAGATGATTATGACCGTACCACACTGGGCTAATAACCTTTCAATGATCCACACTAACCTTTTTTCCCATGACACACAAGAACAGTCGTTCAATCCGGAACAAACTTCCACAGTTCAAAACTAAATGAACAGAGTACCTCCCAAGCCTAAGCTGTCACATTAGCGATAGTACCATAATATCCATACTTGGTTCTAATCTTTAATTAATCAGGTGACTATAGGTCACACTTATACAATCTTCCTATGGGATATGCTCCCATGACCTCCCGCACCAGGTGATAAGTCTGCACATCCATACCACAGGTCACACTAATGCTATAAAGCAAATCAAGAATCCGTAAATCAGTGCACAAAGTCTCTTACACAGGACACCGACCTCAAGTGTCGCTAAAGAAAATACCATCTTACTCTAACCATCTAGATCCTTTCTTGCTTATCGGAGCTCTTGACGTTCTCATCGACACCAAACTGCAACCTTGATCATCGACTTCAAATTCCCAAGCCGCTCACTGCACCTAACATGACAATACGTGAGATTATAAGAATTTCATCATAACTCCTGAACCACTAGTAGGATACACACTTCCTAATATAAGAACCTTTCACTTAACTCATTTCAGGAGAACCATAGCAACAGGAGACTGAATTCCCATAACCGCAGAAAATAAAATCCTCTAGCAGTGGCCTAAACAACCATTACTCTTCCGGGATCCATCTACACATAACATGCGATACTACTCGAATGCCTCCAAAAAAAATAAATTACGGCAACCGTCAAGCCTCATCCTTACCGCCACAAATCGCATGCATAACTTAACACGCTGGAGGAGCTGATCGTTACCACCACCACGCCTATTCAACAATTTCTAACCGATCCGACTTCTCCTAATTTACTCCGTACCTGCCTTAGAAATAATAATAGCTCTATTCGAAATATAATGAACCCAATCTGCACTCATTCTGAGTGACCTCATTTCACGAGAACGCGCTGTCTTAAGAACCCACGAACCATCTCGTACCCTCTTTGTGCGCATATTTGCATCTTCAATTGGTAAAACCATTCTGTAAATTATTCTATGAACCCGAAGTTATTTTCTCTCATTCCTCCTATGCTACACTGCAGACCAATGATAACATAGAACACTCCAAGCCCCTTTCATAATTCACTGCAAAAGCTCGATACTTAACCATAGCATGGACTCGAAATCCCTAGGCACCACACTTAAATTTTGAACCTATTAGGGCCGTTGAGAGTCACCCAATCTGACTTGTTCCTGAATATAATCACACTCCAAGGCCTTGCTAGCACATGAACACCCTCTCCAATAAGCAACCGACTGAATTCATTTCCTTATACATCACATTCACACGAAGCATAGACTCTTAGTCTTCTCAAAACCTTAACATGAACCGATAAGGCCCAAGATAGCACACATTCCTCAAATCCTCTGCTCAAATTACCACTGATGTTTTCTTTCCTTAGTCATAATAGCCCACCAATACACCGATAACCAGAAATTGCACAAATAAAGAACCACGCAATCCAACCATAGACGATGGGGCTCCCCCACTAGCTTGAAGCAACAATTACATAACCCTGGGACCCACCAAGAATTTCCTTCTTTCCCATCGATATCAACTAAAACCCCAACAATGCATTCCAAACTCGAAGTCATGTTGCATACCAATAAAATCCGTGGACCTAGTCACTGTCCATCATGATTCCGAAGTTTCTCTAAACTTTCCTCAAGGTGTGTGGCTATCCTATCACAGAACCCATATGCTACTCTGTCGACCTCCCACTTTGGCTCAACCCTCTCCTTTAAGCAACTCCTCGACTTCTAATTTTCACACTTCACCTTCTAGTAATTCAACCATAGAAAAACAACTCCCACATGTCCTTCCTAGTTCTTTGCTGCCCAATCGTTGCCCCAAATCGGAATCCATCTCTGTAACAACCGAACAAATGAGTCACTACCAACTCTAAACCTCTTAAAAGATCATCTTTCTCGAGCCATCAATACTAGAAGTACCAAATTTGATTATGAATCACTACACTCCGTTATCTCTGACAACCGCATCTCAGGCACCGTTTCACAATACCCTGTCCCTAAGTCAAATTGAAGAACACCATAATATAGGTGAACCTTAAAGCGTTCAACAATGACGATGATACCACATCACAATTGAGAACTTTACCACGCTTGAAAATACCAAGGCTAATTACTTCATCAACCCAAACATGAACATTCCTAGTCCGATTGCCTTTCCTCCATCGGAAATAAAATACTGAATCTCTGGATCATGCACTGTGTAAAACCTCCTTTCAAGTCATTCACGGCCTCGACGCTTAAACAAGCATCCTACCATTACACAAACACTATGCGATAGCAATGCACGGATCATCATAACAATCAATTGCAAATCTCAAAACCTTAGGTAATATTGATACTGAGTTGAAACGAGAAGACGACCTTCCGAAAGACGATGGTAATAGCCCAATCAAATACGCATGTAGAAACATCCTGCACCACATCTCTATTACCATGACAATTCCTTGATTTCCAATCTATAGCAAGCGCTTCACGTAGCATAAGATTGAATAGGAAAGAAATAAAGGTACAAGCCTCAAAAGAATCAATTCACACGAAGAAGAATCAAGAAGGGAAGTGCTCCTAACAGTCCTGTAGCCTCTCTAAGATAAGTACAGATGGCTCTGTACCGATACGCAAGACACTACTAGACTTGCTCATGACTCGTGAGATCTAAGTGAACCTAGCGCTCTGATACCATATAGTCACGACCCAAAATCCATTAAATGTCATGATGGCGCTAGACACCGCTGTCAGGCAAGCCAAAAATAAATACTTAATTTGGTTCTTATTTTAATATTTTTGAAATCATAGTTCCTTCAATTAAATAGTAAAAGATGGAATATACAGAGTAAATAACAATAGTTTTAACAATTTCAATACAGAAAAACCCATAATCATCCCAAAACCCGGTGTCACAAGTGCATGAGCATTGACTATGAATATAAAATTAAATACAGCATCTGTCCGAAATACAAATTGAACAGGAAAAATACAGATACTCTGAAGGAGACTCTATCGGCTGCGGGTCGTAATGAGGAATGCAACTCACCTAAGTCCCTGTAAGCATACATGCCCGTGCCCTCACAAGGCCACTTGTCATATATGTACCTGCACAAAAATGTGCAGCAAGTGTAGTATGAGTACGTAAATCAACGTGTAGCTAGTAACTCTCTAGCCTAACCTCTGAGGAGTAGTGACGAGGGGTCGACATCGACGCTCACCAGTGGTCAAATAATATCAGGTACAGCAAAGAGGTAATGTAATTATGGGGCATAGTAATTAAATGAAATAAAAAAGTATAAATCACGTGTTACAAATACCCCCTCCTTATGAGGAACTCAAGCTCTCCATTAGAAATTCGCTCCTTAACCGGAGAACTCACAGATACACTGGCTTCTTGCCGAATATTACGCACGATTTCATGAAGATATGATATAGGAAATGTCGAGGCGTACGACCCAATCCAACATTATAATTAAATTGTGCACTGCGGAGGGTCGAATGACACAAACCGTAGATGCATCTATTAACCTGCCGAGGCGAACGGCCCGCTCCCATGAGAGTGTGCTACATAAATCCGGCCGAGGCGAATGGCCTGACCCCATAAGAGTAAAAACATAATCCTGCCGAGGCAAACGGCCCGATCCCATTAGAATAAGAAGCTTTGATGGGTCCTTGACCTCACTCACATATAAACGTGTGAGTTTTAATTTCTTTAACGAAAAACCTTTCAATGAAACCTATATATATATATATATTGCGGAAAAAATTTCATAAGAGGAGTACAATTGTTCCATGACTAATCATGAAGCTCGTGAAGTCTCTACAATAGCGAGTCTAGCACTTTATGCATGTCTAGTCTCAAGTCATAATGCGAAATAAAAGAATTCAATCGAGAAAAGATAATCCCTATAGTGAAAGTATAGCACGATGTGATCCTAAGTTTACCCGGACAATAACATGAGTCTAACTACATACATAGCCCTCGCATTGAGTTAGACATATTAAATATATCACCTAGGGGTAGTTTCCCCCTCACAGAGTTAGAGAAGAGACTTACCTCAATTCGGCCAACTCAATACTCAATTTAGCTTTTCTTTTACCAATTCACCATCGCTCGGCTCAATCTATCCAAAGATGACTTAAATACATCAAACAATGCAAGAGAAGATAAATCCAATTTACAAATATATGATCCTTATACAACTTGCAAGAAGTCAACAAAAGTCAACTCCTTGGGCCCTCACCTTGGAACCCCATAAAATTTACAATACCTGAACATTCATTCCGATATGCGTTCAACCATACAAAAATTATCAAATTATGATACTAATTCATCCTTCAAATCATCATTTTACATTTTGAAAAATTTTAGATGAACTTAATGATTTGATATGAAAATCCTCTCTCAAAATATGATAAAGTGAAGCAAAAACACGAATTACATAGCTGAAAAAACCTACAGGTGTCACATTTGCGATCCAAGGTTTGCAATTGCTAACACTCACAAAAGCAAAGAAGCCTTCGCAATTGCGAACAAGAACATGCTGGAAAAGGTCGCATTTGCGACAAGAAGTTCGCAATTGCGATAGAGATGTTTGCAATTGCGAGCACACCAGAAACCAGTAGTCTCCCCGACACGGAAATGAGCATAACTCCTTCATACGATGTCCAAATTTAACGATTCATTTTGCTATGGCTTCGTAATTATGAAATGGATCTAATGGGTCAACAACAACTGAATTTGGAGCTCATTTTCTTAATGTGGTACCCTTTATTCTTGAAGAAACGACGATGAAGCATAAAAAACAAGTGCAACACAACCTAAACTTATCCCAAACTCACCCAAGCCACTCGAGACCTCGTCCGAACATACCAACAATTCCCGTAATACAACACAAACTTGATCACACGATCAAAACACCGAAATAACTTCTAGAACTACGAATCGGATGCCAAAACACATGAAAATCACAATGAACTTCAAGAACTTCTAGAATCGCAACCAAGTGTCCGAACCATATCAAATCAACTTCCAATGACACCAAATTTTGCAAGCAAGAACCAAATGACCCAACAGAGTTGTTCCAACTCTCGGAATTGCATTCCAATCCTGATATCACCAAAGTAAACTCTTGGTCAAACCTCTCATCCTTCCAAACATCAACTTTTCTAACTCCCGCCGAAATGCTCCAAATTACCCTACGGACCTCCGAATCCAAATCCAGATGCACGCCTAAGACTAGAATCACCATACAGAGATATTCTGAGTCTTGGAATCCCAACCGGGCATCAAAAACATTGAAATGCACTTCAACCCAAATTTAGGAAATACTTCCAAAATTCCAACTTTCCACAATAGGTGCCAAAACGCTCCCGGGTCATCCAAAATCTAATCCGGACGTATGTCCAAGTCCAAAATCATCATACAGACCTGTTGGAACATTCAAAACCCGATTATGAGATTGCTTACTCAAAAATCACACCTTAGTGAATTCTCCCAACTTAGAGCTTCCAAAATGAGAATTTTCTCTCTAAATCAACTCTGAACATCCCGAAACTAAATTCCGACCACACGTACAAGTCATAATACCTGAAGTGAAGCTACTCTTGGTCTCAAGCTTCCGAACGATGCGTTAGATCTCAAAACGACCCGTCGAGTCATGACAAATGCATCGATAATCAGAAACCACACAAGTAGACAACCACACAATCCAATTATAGACAGTGGGGATCACCCATTTAGCTTGAAGCTACAATTACATAACCCTAGGACCCACCAAGGTTCTTTCTTCCCTATTGACATCAGCTAAAAGTCCAACCACGCATTCCAAACTCAAAGTCATGTTGCACCCAAATAAAAATCTGTGGACCTAGTCACTGTCCACCATGAATTTCCCATATTGACCAGACTTTCCTCAAGGCATGTGGTCGTCCTACCACAGAACCCATTTGTTACTTTGCCACTCTCCCACTTTGGTTCAACCCTCTCCTTTAAGCAACTCCTCGATTTCTGCTTTTCATACTTGACATTCTAGCAATTCAACCACCGCAAAACACCTCATGTATGTCATTCCTTGTCCTTCGCTGCCCGATTGTTGCCTCAAATCCGAATACATCTCTATAAAATCCAAACAAAGGAATCTCTATCAAAGTCTAAACATCTAAGAAGATCATCTTCCTCGAGCCATCAATACTAAAAGTACCAATTTGATTCCGAAATCGCTACACTTTGTTATCTCTGACAATCGCATCTTAGACAACACTTCACAATATCGTGCCCCGAAGGAAATTTGAAGAAGACCATAACTTCAACGAACCTTAGCGCGTTCAACAAGGACGATGACACCACATCACAATTGAGAACTCTGTACGCTCGAAAATATCAAGTCTTGTTACTCCATCAACCCAAAACTGGACATTCATAGTACGACTGCCTTTCCTTTGCTGGAATTAAATGTTGAACCTCCACATCATGCGCTGAGAAATCCTCTTTTCAAGTCATTTACCGTATTGACATATAAACTAACACCCCACCATTACATCAAAACCGTGAGATAATAACTCACGAAAATCATAGAAACCTGTGTATAGCCTCAAAACTATGTGAAATATAGCTACTGAGCTGAAATGACAGAACACTCTTCTGCAAGAAGACAATAATAATTTGCTCGAATGCGCAGGAGAAACACCCTGCCCCATGTCTGTAGTACCACTAAAATTCTTTGATTCCCAATTGATAACAAGCGCTTCACGTCGCATAAGATTGAGTAGGTAGGAAATAAAGACATAAGCCTCAAAAGAAACACATCGCACGACTCTACTAGAATCGCTCAAAACTCGTGATATCTAAGTGAACCTGGCTCTGATACCATGTTGTCACGACCCAAAATACATTAAAGGTCGTGATGGCGCCTAACGATGCTATCCGGCAAGCCAACAATTAAATAATTAACTTCATTACTCATTTTAGTACTTTTGAAATCATAATTTCCTTCGATTAAAATGTAAGAGATGAAATTTACAAAGTGAATGGCAATATTTTTATAAGTTTTATACAAAATGACACAAAAGCATCCCCAAAACCCGATGTCACGAGTGCATGAGCATCAACTAGGAAGTAAAATAAAATATAGCATCTGTCCGGAATACAAATAGTACATGAAAAATAAAAATAACTCTGTAGGAGGCTCTACTGGTTGCGGATCATAACCTGATATGCAGCTCGCGACAAGTCCCCACATCATCCGTGCCTCAACTCGCAAAGGACCACCAGACATAAAAGTACCTGCAAAAAAAATGTGCATCAAGTGTAGTATGAGTAGGTAAATCAACGTGTACCCAGTAAGTATCTAACCTAACCCCAGAGGAGTTGTGACAAGGGGTCGACATCGACACTTACGAGTGTTCCAATAATATCAGGTACAGTAAAGAGGTAAATAAATATGAGGTGAAGTAAATAAATAAAATAAACAAGTATAAAATACGTGGTGTAAATTCCCCTCTTTAAAATGAACTCAAGCTCTCCATTAGAAATTTCCTCCTTAACCGGAGCATATATAGATATAGTGTATCTCATCAAATAGATTGTCATAATTCAAATCAGGAAAACTCACGGATAAACTGGCTTCTTGCCAAATATTACGCACAATTCCAAAAGGATATGTTATAGGAAATACCAAGGCGTACGACGCGATCCAACATAAGTATATAAACTGTGCACTGCTGAGGGTCGAATGACACGAACCTTAGATTAATCTATTAAACTGTCAAGGTGAACGACCCACTCCCATGAGAGTGTGGTACATAAATCTTGCCGAGGTGAATGACCCTATCTGTCACGACCCCAAATCCTAAACCGGTCGTGATGGCACCTATCGTGGAACTATGATAGCCAATAATCACATATTTACAGTTTCTTTAAAAATCCCAACCAA
Organism: Nicotiana paniculata; assembly: GCA_005239505.1. Taxonomy (NCBI): domain Eukaryota; kingdom Viridiplantae; phylum Streptophyta; class Magnoliopsida; order Solanales; family Solanaceae; genus Nicotiana; species Nicotiana paniculata. Next base: position 28,553 of record MDKI01283256.1, read on the forward strand.
TTTCAACCATTTCATAAAATATACAAAATTTACTAAATACATTAAGCCAATAAAAAGTCCAACCATCCCCAAAACCCAGAGCCAACATGTCATGATCATCTAAGAGAGATAAGCCAAAAAGGTATACTATTACAATACAAAACCTCCGAATAAATAGCTAGATACAACAAGAAGGGAAAACAAAGATGATGCGGACACTGAACACCTACCTCTATATCCCGCACTCAGGCTCCGCATGGAATAGATAGCTAATTCTCGGTATCTGCACCTAAATCTGCACACAGGGGTGTAGGGAGTAATGTGAGTATGCCAACTCAGTAGTAATGAAAATAAATCAAGTCTAAGCGACAATAAAACACATAAAAATCAATATCATCAATTCACAATATGCACATCCTTTGTTTCAAACAGTATATACATAGATATATGAAATCATCATGCCTTAAAACCAACTTCAGAAAAATCCTTTGAAAAATGTATATTTTCAACAATTGCAGACCGAAAGATTTAGTATAAAAATGAAGTAAATCATAAGTAGCCCCTTGGGCAAAAATCATAAATCGCCCCTCGGGCACAACATAACTCAGCACCTCACAACCACTCAGTATCATCCCCTTGGGCAACCTCACGGTCACTCAAGCCTCTCAATTACTCATCACTCAGCACTCAGCACTCAGCACTCAACACTCAGTAGGTACCTGCGCTCACTAGGGGTGTGTACAGACTCCGGAGGGGATCCTTCAGCCTAAGCGCTAATATCAAGCCGCCTCATGGCGTATCATATCCTCACTAACAGGCCCTCGGCCTCACTCAGTAGAACCTCTCAAAAGCCCCTCGGGCGAATCAGTAAAACGGGGTACTCGACCCGAAACATCATTTTTAAATCTCAAAGTAGTGTAAATTAGGATGAGTTTCAAAAATGGTAAACACAATGTGACTGAGTGAAGTCATCAATAAACAGTGAGGAAAAAAGCAGTAAAAGCCCCCAAGGGGTCTAAATAGATCGACACGAGGCCCCAAACACGGCTTATAGCCCAAGTATTGCAACAATCTTTAGAACATAATTTAACATAAGGTTTTGAGTAAAATATGCAACTCAATAGTTTTCGCGGAGAGGACCAACTCCAATCCAAAAATCAGTACGCGCCACATACTCGTCATCCGACAGTTGCGCCATTCTAAAATAAGTGAGAAATATGAAGTCAAGGTTTCATACCCTCAGGACAAGATTTATAACCATTACTTACCTCTACCGAGCCACAACACTACTCCGCTATGCTCTTGCCCCTCAAATTGGCTCCCGATAGCTTTGAATCTAGCCAAAACTAGTTTAACATCATTAATATATACTAAAGGAACACAACCCAATCGAAAACCATCAATTTATACAAAAATCTCAAAATTCGGGCAAACCCGAGCCCTGGGCCCACGTCTCGAAATTCGATAAATTTTATATCACTAAAAACCTCGTCCTCCCACGATTCTACACATACAAAAAATATCACAATCGGACCACAATTGCCTACCCAAATTGCCATAAGAATTTTCCAATCCTCCACCCATTTTTCCCAACCTTTTTCTACTTTAATCCTTCAATTTACAAGCCTAATACAAACAAAATAGCATGGAAACGACTTTAATAACCCGGGAACTTACCTCCACTGAGACCCACGAATTCTCTCTTCAAATTTCCCTCAATTGAGCTCCAACTGCGTGCAACAATGGTGAAATGAATAAAATTTCACGGAGGCTTATTTTATAATGTTCTTCCCAACAATCCCGCACCTGCGGACATTTAATCGCACATGCGGACCCGCAACTGCGGTCCCAGGTGCGCACCTGCGAAATCCCACTAACGGACCAAATCTCGCACCTACGACCACTTCTCCGCGCCTGCGGCTTCGCAGGTGCGCCAACTCTTCGCACATGCGGACTTTCTCCTGCCTAGCCTCCTTTCACACCTCCGCATGGTCATTCGCACCTGCGACGTCCCACCTGTGGCTACCCATCCGCAAGTGCAACCAACACCAGAAACTTACACCAGCAGCCATTTTCTACAATTTTCCAAGTTCAAAACTCCGCAAACCATCCGAAATCAATCCCGAGCCCCTCGGGGCCCCAACCAAACATATTAACACATCCCATATCATTATTCAAACTTAGTCGAGCCTTCGAAACACCAAAAACAACATGAAAACACCAAAATTACATCAAATTCAAGCCTATGAACTTTGAAACTTCTCAATTTCGCCAACGGCGCCGAAACCAACCAAAACACCTCCGATTGACCTGAAATTTTGCACACATACCCAAAAGATATTACGGACCTGTTCCAACTTCCGGAATTCCATTCCGACCCCGATAACCTATATTCCATTGCAAACCGGAAATCGCCAAAAACTAACTTTCGCTAATTCAAGCCTAATTCTACACCGGACATCAAAACATAATTCCGGACACACGCGTAAGTTCCAAATCACCTAACAAAGCTATCTGAGCCATAAAATCCGCATTCCGAGGTCGTTAACCAATAATTCAACTCTTAGTTGACTTTCTCAACTATTAGGCTACTTTGAGAGACTAAATGCCTCAATTCTAACCATGACCACTCCGGACCCAAACCAACTGACCCAACACAACATAAACAAGCTAAGAAATATATGAAAAAGCAGAAATGGGGTAAATCTGACGGAACGACTGGCCGATTCGTTACATCCTCCCCCGCTTAAACAAACGTTCGTCCTCGAACGGGTCTAGAAATAAATCACTGGAGCCTCGAATAATTGAGGATATCTGTCCCGTATCTTCTGCTCTGTCTCCCAGGTGGCATCCTCCACTGCCTGCCTTCTCCACTGAACCTTCACTGAAACTATATCCTTAGACCTCAACTTTCTGACATGTCGACCGAAAATAGCCACTTGCTCTACCTCATATGACATATCACCCTCGAGTTGAACCGTGCTGAAGTCCAAAACATGAGATGGGTCACCAACATACTTCCGGAGCATCGAAACATGGAACACCGGATGAATACTTGATAAACAGGGAGGCATAGCAAGCCTATAAGCCACTTCCCCAACCCTCTGAAGCACCTCGAATGGCCCAATGAACCTGGGACTCAGCTTTCCCCTCTTCCCGAATCTCATAACACCCTTCACGGGCGACACCTTCAGCAACACCTTATCCCCAACCATGAAAGACACATCTCGGACCTTCCGGTCCGCATACCCTTCTGCCTAGATTGCGTCGTGCGAAGACGCTCCTGAATCAACTTCGCCTTACCCAACGCATCCTGAACCAAGTCTGTGCCCAATAGCCTAGCCTCGCCCAGCTCAAACCAACCAACCGGAGATCTGCACCTCCTACCATATAAAGCCTCATACGGAGCCATCTGGATACTCGACTGATAGCTGTTATTATATGCAAACTCCGCTAGTGGCAGAAACTGGTCCCATGAACCACCAAAGTCAATCACACAAGCACGCAACATATCCTCCAAAATCTGAATGGTACGCTCCGACTGCCCGTCGATCTGAGGATGAAACGCTGTGCTCAACTCAACCTGAGTACCCAACTCTCTCTGTACGGCTCTCCATAACTGATATGTGAACTGAGTACCTCTGTCGGAAATGATAAAAACTGGATCCCCATGCAATCTGACAATCTCCCAGATATAAATCTCAGCTAATCGCTCCGAAGAATAAGTAGTACCAACATGAATGAAGTGCGCGGACTTGGTTAGTCGATCCACAATAACCCATAGATCATCAAACCTCCTCGAAGTCCGTGGGAGTCAAACTACGAAGTCCATGGTGATCTGCTCCCACTTCCACTCCGGAATATCAAATCTCTAAAGCAATCCACCTGGTCTCTACTGCTCATACTTGACCTGCTGATAGTTAAGACACTGAGCCACAAACTCAACAATATCTTTCTTCATCCGCCTCCACAAATAGTGCTGCCTCAAATCCTGATACATCTTTGCGGCACCCGGATGGATGGAATACCGCGAACTATGGGCCTCAGCTAGAATCAAATCTCAAAGCCCATCTACGTTGGGCACGCAAATCCGGCCCTGCATCCTCATGACACCATCATCACCAATAACCACATCCGTGGCATCACCGCAATGGACCCTATCCTGAAGAACAAGCAAATATGGATCATCATACTGGCGTGCTCTAGTCTTATCGTAAAGAGAAGACCCGGAGGCTAAACAAGCCAATACCCGCGGGGGCTTTGATAGATTCAATCTCACAAACTGACCTGCTAAGGCCTAACATCAAGGGCTAATGGCCGCTCTGCTACTGGAAGGTAGGCTAGACTCCCCAAACTCTCTGATCTGCGACTCAGGGCATCGGTCACTACATTGGCCTTCCCCGGATGATATAAGATAGTGAGGTCATAATCCTTGAGAAGCTCTAACCATCTCCTCTGACGTAAATTCAAGTCCTTCTACCTCAGTAGATACTGCAAACTATGATGATCAGTGGAAATCTCACACTGCACTCCATACAAATAATGCCGCCAAATCTTCAAGGCATGAACAATGGGAGCTAACTCAAGATCGTGCATTGGATAATTCTTCTCGTGTACCTTCAACTTTCTAGACGCGTAGGCAATCACCCTACAGTCCTGCATCAATACTGGTCCAAACCAACTCTAGAAGCATCACAATAGACTGTGTAAGAACCCGAACCAGTAGGCAAAACTAGTACCCGAGCTGTGGTCAATGCTGACTTGAGCTTCTGGAAGCTCTCCTCACACTCATAAAACCATCTGAATGGAGCACCCTTCTGGGTCAATATGGTCAAAGGCGAACCAATATAAGAGAATCCCTCCACAAAGCAACGGTAATATCCCGCCAAACCAAGGAAACTCCTAATCTCTGAAGCTGAGGATGGTCTAGGCCAACTCTGCACCGCCTCTATCTTTATCGAATCAACCTAAATACCCTCACTAGACACCACGTGCCCCAAGAAAGCTACTGAACCAAGCCAAAACTCACACTTGGAGAATTTTCCATAAAGCTTCTCCTCCCTCAACCTCTGTAACACAACTCTCAAATGTTGCGCATGCTCTTCCTGGCTACGAGAATAAACTAGGATGTCATCAATGAACGCAATGACGAAAGAATCAAGGTAAGGCTGAAACACGTTGTTCGTCAATTGCATGAACGCATGTGGGGCATCGGGCAGCCCAAATGACATAACCAGGAACTCATAATGACCATATTTGGTCCTGAAAGCGGACTTCGGAATGTCAGAATCCGGAATCTTCAACTGATGATACCCAGATCTCAAGTCAATCTTGGAGAACACTCTAGCTCCCTGAAGCTGGTCAAACAAGTCATCAATACGGGGCAAGGGATACTGGTTCTTCACCGTAACTCTGTTCAGCTGCCAATAATCAATACACATATGCTTAGACCCATCCTTCTTCTTCACGAACAACACCGGTGCACCCCAAGGTGACACACTAGGCCGAATGAACCCCTTATCTAGGAGTTCCTGAAGCTGCTTCTTGAATTCCTTTAGCTTCGCTGGTGCCATACGATAAGGTGGAATATAAATAGGCTGGGTGCCTGACACCAAGTCAATACCAAAATCAATATCCCTGTCAGGTGGCATGCCTGGCAGGTCTACAGGAAACACGTCCGGAAAGTCACGGACCACCGGAACCGAATCAATAGCGGGAGTCTCACCACTGACATCCCTCACAAACCCAAGATAAGATAAACACCCTTTCTCAACCATACGCTGAGCCTTCGGGTAGGAAATCACCCTGCTAGGCATATACGCAGAAGAACCTCTCCACTCAAACCTCGGACACCCTGGCATAACTAACATAACGGTCTTAGCGTGACAATCAAGAACAGCATGACACGGAGATAACCAATCCATGCCCAATATCACATCAAAATCGACCATGTTGAGCAACAGTAGGTCCACTCGGGTCTCCAGACCCCCAATAGATATCGTGCACGACCGATACACACGGTCCACAACAACGATATCGCCCACCGGAGTGGACACATGAATAGAGGTGACTAGAGACTCACGGGTCATATCAAGAAAACGGGCAAAATATGAAGAAACATAGGAATATGTAGAACCAGGGTCAAACAAAGCCAAAGCATCTCGGCAACAGACTGATACAATACATGCAATCACGGCATTTGAGGCCATAGCATCTGGCCTGGCTTGAAATGCATACATGCGGTCCTGACCTCCCCCTGCTCGACCTCCCCCTCTAGGGCAGCCTCTGGCTGACTGACTACCACCCCTAGCTGCCTGGGCGGTTGGTGAAATAACTGGAGCTGAAGTTGAGGGCTGGCCCCTTTGCTGATAAGAACCACCGGGACGACGGGGACACTGCCTCTACATGTGCCCGAACTCTCCACACTCAAAACAACTCCCTGGAGCTGGCGGCAGGGACTAATACAAACCCCTAGCACCAGAACGGCCACTTGAAGACTTATGCATAGGAGAACTCTGAACTGGTGGTGCTCGAGCTGCACTCTGAGCTGGGAGGGCACTAAATGAAGTACAGCCTAGCTGATAACCACGAGGACCATGCCACGAAGATGCACCACTATACGCTGGGCGGGCTGACTGAGGAGACCTGAATGAACGGCCCCTACCCTGCTGAAACTGCCCCCTGAAGGGGGCACCACTAGAACTTCCAGATCCACGAGGCCTCTTGGCCTTCCTCTCCTCCCGCTCCTGGTAGTGAACTGGATTAATATCTCGAGCTATGTCAACAACCTTCTCGAATGAAGCACCTGCTACTCTCTCCCGAGTCATAAATAGCTGGAGATGATAAGTAATACCATCTACAAACCTCCTCACCCTCTCCCTATCAGTAGGGACAATCTAGAACCATGCCTAGCCAACTCGAAAAACCTCATCTCGTACTGAGTAACTGATAACTCTCCCTGGCGCAGCTGCTCAAACTGCCTGCGCTACTCCTCTATGGGGGACTGAGGAACATACTTCTCCAAAAAGATCGTGGAGAACTACTGCCAGGTGAGAGGTTCTGAACCAACCGGCCTACGCCTCTCGAATGACTCCCACCAAGTAAAGGCAGCACCCACAAATTGAAATGTAACAAATGAGACCCCACTGGTCTCCAAAATACACGCAGTACGTAGTATCCTCTGTCACTTATCTAGAAACCCCTAGGCATCCTCGCCCCCTGTAGCACTGAAAGTCGGAGGCTGATGTCTGTTGAACATCTCCAACCTGCACTGCTCGTCCTCAGGCATAGCAGGGACCACATAATCCTGGACAGGAGCAACTGGCTGAGATGGGGTTGCTCCCGGTGCCTGAATACCCTGTGCAGCCTGCTCGGGTGCTCGGGCAGCTGGAGTCTGATTGCCTCCCCCTGCCTGAGCTGTGGTGGTAGTAGAAGACACGACGACTGTCAGAGCCAAACTGGTGCACACTGTCAATATCTGAGACAGGGTCTCCTGAAGACCCGGAATAACCATAGGCACTGCCGGTGCCTCAGCCTGTCCCGCTGGAACACCATCGACGGGAACCTGATCCTGATCGATAGGGGGATCCTGTGGTACTGTCCTGGCTGCTGCGCAGGCTGGCCCCTACCTCTACCACGACCTCAAATGCGTCCTCGAACTCTCGCTGGTCTAGCCGGTGACTGGTCACCCTGATCGGTATTGTGTGTCCTCACCATCTGTGAGAGAATGAAACAACGTAAGTTTAGATTTCAAGAATCAATAGATTAGCACGAAATAGTTCAAGAAAGATAGAAATATTTACTAAGAGTTCTGCAACCTCTCGAAGATAAGTACAGACGTCTCTGTACCGATCCACAAGACTCTACTGAACCTGCTCATGACCGTTGAGTCCTATGTAACCTAGGCTCTAATACCAAACTTTCACGACCCCAAACCTAAACTGGCCGTGACGGCGCCTATCGCTGAACTAGGCTAGCCAATAATCATATATTTACAGTTTCTTTAAAAATACCAACCAATTTCAAGCATTTCATAAAATATACAGAATTTACTAAATACATGAAGCTAATAAACAGTCCAACCATCCCCAATCCCCGGAGCCAACATGTCATGAGCATCTAAGAGGGATAAGCCAAAAAGGTGTACTATTACAATACAAAACCTCTAAATAAATAGCTAGATACAACAAGAAGGGAAAACAGAGATGTTGCGGATGCTGAACATCTACCTCTATATCCCGCACTCCGGCTCCGCACGGAATAGATAGCTAATGCTCGGTATCTGCACCCGAATATGCACACAGGGGTGCGGGGAGTAATGGGAGTACGCCAACTCAGTAGTAATAAAAATAAATCAAGTCTAAGCGGCAAGAAAATACATAAAAATCAATATCATCAATTCACAATATGCACAGTCTTTCTTTCCAACAGTTAATACATAGATATATGAAATCATCATGCCTTAAAACCAACTTCAGAAAAATCCTTTTAAAAATGTATATTTTCAACAATTGCAGACCGAAAGATTTAGTATAAAAATGAAGTAAATCATAAGTAGCCCCTCGGGCAAAAACATGAATCATAAATCGCCCCTCGGGCAGAACATCACTCAGCACCTCACAGCCGCTCAGTATCAGCCCCTCGGGCAACCTCACTATCACTCATGCCTCCCAATAACTCATCACTCGGCACGCAGTAGGTACCTGCGCTCACTAGGGGTGTGTACTGACTCCGGAGGGGCTCCTTCAGACCAAACGCTAATATCAAGCCACCTCGTGGCGTATCATATCCTCACAAACAGGCCCTCGGCCTCACTCAGTAGAACCTCTCAAAAGCCCCTCGGGCGAATCAGGAAAACGGGGTACTCGACCCAAAACTTCATTTTTAAATCTCAAAGTAATGTAAATCAGACTGAGTTTCGAAAACAGTAAAAACAATGTGACTGAGTGAAATCATCAATAAACAGTGAGGAAAAAAGCAGAAAAAATCCCCCAAGGGGTATAAACAGATCGGCACGATGTCCCAAACACGGCTTATAGCCCAAGTATTGCAACAATCTTTAGAACATAGTTTAACATAAGGTTTTGAGTAAATTATGCAACTCAATAGTTGCCGCGGAGAGGACCAAGTCCAATCCAAAATCAGTTCGAGCCACATACTCGTCATCCGGCATGTGCGCCATTCAAAAATCAGTGAGAAATATGAAGTCCGGGGTTTCATACCCTCGGGACAAGATTTATAACCATTACTTAGCTCTACCGGGCCACAACACTAGTCCGCTATGCTCTTTCCCCTCAAATTGGCTCCCGATTGCTCCGAATCTGGCCAAAACCAGTTTAACATCATTAATATATACAAAAGGAACACAACCTAATCGAAAACCATCAATTTATACAAAAATCTCGAAATTCAGCCAAACCTGGGCCCCGGGCCCACGTCTTGGAATTCGATAAATTTTACATCACTAGGAACCTCGTCCTCCCACGATTCTACACATACCAAAAACACCACAATCGGACCACAATTGCCAACCCAAATTGCCAAAAGAATTTTCTAATCCTCCACCCGTTTTTTCCAACCTTTTTCTACTTTAATCCTTCAATTTACAAGCCTAATCCGAACAAAATAACATGGAAACGACTTTAGTAACCCGGGAACTTACCTCCACTGAAGACCCACGAATTCTCTCTTCAAATTGCCCTCAAATTGAGCTCCAACCGCATGCAACAATGGTGAAATGAATAAAATTTTACGGAGGCTTCTTTTATACTGTTCTGCCCAGCAATCCAGCACATGCGGACATATAATCGCACCTGCGGTCCCAGGTGTGCACCTGCGAAATCCCACTAACAGACCAAATCTCGCACCTATAGCCACTTCTCCGCACCTGCGTCTTCGCAGGTGCGGCCAACTCTTTGCACCTGCGGACTTTCTCCTGCCTAGCCTCCTTTCGCACCTGCGCATGGCCTTTCGCACCTGTGACGTCCCACCTGCGGCTACCCATCCGCAGGTGTGGACAACACCAGAGACTTACACGACCAGCCATTTGCTGCAATTTTCCAAGTTCAAAACTCCGCCAACCATCCGAAATCAATCCCTAGCCCCTCGGGGCCCAAGCAAACATACCAATACACCCCATAGTATTATTCAAACTTAGTCGAGCCTTCGAAACACCAAAAAAAACATGAAAACACCAAAATTACATCAAATTCAAGCCTATGAACTTTGAAACTTCCCAATTTCGCCAACGACGCCGAAACCAACCAAAACACCTCTGATTGACCTGAAATTTTGCACACATACCCAAAATGATATTATGGACCTGTTTCAACTTCCGGAATCCTATTCCGACCCTGACAACCTATTTTCCACTGCCGACCGAAAATCGACAAAAACTAACTTTCGCCAAATCAAGCCTAATTCTACACCGGACATCAAAACTTCATTCTGAACACACTCCTAAGTTCCAAATCACCTAATGAAGCTACCCGAGCCATAAAATCCGCATTTCTCAACTATTAGGTTACTTTGAGAGACTAAATGACTCAATTCTCACCATGACCACTCCGGACCCAAACCAACTAACCCAACACAACATAAACAGGCTAAGCAATATATGACAAAGCAGAAATGGGGGAAACGGGGTAAATCTCACGGAACCATTGGCGCGTCGTTACACTATCCCATTAGAGTGTGGTATATAAATCCTGTCGAGGCGAACGACCCAAACCTATTAGAATAAGAAGTTTAAACGGGTCCTTGACCCCCACTCACAAATAAACATGTGAGTTATAGTTTTTTAACGAAAAGTATTCGATGACAACGCATAACACGCAACAATCCATAAGAGGAACACCATTATTCCGTGGCAAATCATAAAACTCTCGAAAACTCTAAAATAGCAAGTCCATCACTCTATGCATGTCTAGTCTCAAGTCATAGTGTGATATAAAAGAATTTAAACGAGCAAGGATAATCTCTATAGTACAAGTACCGCATGATGTAAACCTAAGTCTACCTGGACAATAACATGAATCTAACAACATACAGACACTCGTCACCTCGTATATACACAGTCCCCACAACAAGTTACACACATCAAATATATCACCTAGGGGTAGTTTCCCCCTCACAGAGTTAGACAGGAAACTTACCTCGTCTCAAAGCTTACTTTCCGGTCCAAACGACTCGAAGCTAATAAAATGTTATATAATATAGTCAATACACATTTAAGAGTTCACATCCTAACTATTAAAGTGATTTTTCAACCCAAATTGAAGAATTCCTAAAATTTACCCCCGATCCCACATTCCCGGATTTCAGAAATTTTTTAAGATAAACCTTACCCCTAACATCATGAACTAAAATATATAATTTATTCTCAATTTCATGCCCAAATTCGTGGTCAAAATTCAAAATTATAAATTTCTAGGTTTTCCTTCAAAATCCCAAATTTTTACAAATTTTCATGTCTAAATCCATATATAATCCATGTATTTAACTTGCAATATGTGGGAATCACTTACCTTGACATAAATGATGAAGATGGAGCTCCAAAATTGCTCCAAGACCGGCTCCCATGGAGGAAATGAAGTGTGAATGGCCAAAATCCCGTTTGAACACAACTTAGTGCCCAGTCCGACCCTTCTTCGCAAACGCGGCACAACCCTCATGTTCACGAAACTCAAAAACCTCACGCCTAGAAATCACTCTACGCGTTTGCGACCCTCTAATCGCGTTCGCGAAGGCCAGCTGTCCTGCCCCGTTGCGTTCGTGAGCCCATCTTCGCGTTTGCAAAGGCTAAATCTCAGCAGCCTCAAAGTCCTTCTTCACGAAGGTGGGACTCGCTTTGCATTCGCGAAGGAGGAAACCAGACACCAGCACATCAGTTCCAAAACAGCCCGAAATGATCTGAAACCATCCCGAAACACACCCGAGGCCCCTGGGACCCTGTCCAATCACACAAACCAGTCTCATAACATAATACGAACCTGCTCAAGGCATCAAATCACATCAAGCAATATCAAAATCATGAATTGCACTCCAATTTAAGCTTAATGAACTTTAGAACTTCAAACTTCTACATTCGATGCCGCAACCTATCAAATCACACCCGATTAACCTCAAATTTTGCACACAAGTCACATTCAACATTACAGACCTACTCCAACTTCCGGAATCAAAATTCGATGCCGGTATCAAAAAGTTTACTCCCGGTCAAACTTATCAAAAATCTTCAAATTTCTAACTTTCGTCAAATGACCCCGAAATGTCCTGCGGGCCTTCATATCCACATCTGGACGCGCTTCCAGTACCAGAATCACCATACGAAACTATTCCCAGACTCGGAATCCCAAACAGACATCAATAACTAGGGGTGTTCATTGTTCGGTTTGAGTTGGTTTTTCCCGAAAAAGAAACAAAACCAAGTAAGTCGGTTTTTCAAATATTGGTACCAAACCAAACAAATTAATTCGGTTTTTTATCGATTCGGTTTTTGTCAATTTTGGTGTTTTTTGGTTTTTTCGGTTATTTATCGGGTTTTTCTTAAATATGAGACATACACTACCAATCGCATATTCTGGCTACTACATTTTCAACGTAACGCTACCAAATCAAATGCTCTTTGAGAAATCTATCATTTACCAAGATATATTGATGATAATTCACTCAAATAGTGAGAAAAATTTTAAGTACTCAATAAAAAATCAATTATTTTTAACATGAAATAAATTCTTGTATTTACCAAAAGAAAACTACCAATCAAATTAGAAGGCAAATAATTAGATTATTATAATACCAAAGAACTAGACTAAAAATACAAATGACTAATATGTACCATCAAATTTTAGAAACTTTATATAAAAATATACATAAATATAGGTGTAATAATAAATTCAAATAGCTACTTTTATAGTCGGTTTGGTTCGATTTTTTCGATTATTTTTTTTATTAAAATCAAAACCAAACCAAATTTGATCGATTTTTAAAATTTAAAACCAAAACCAAACCAAACCTAAAAAGTATCGGTTTTGTTAGTCGGTTTGGTTCACTTTTCGGTTTGGTTCGATTTTTCGGATTTTTATGAATACCCCTATCAATAACATTGAAATGCACTTCAACCCAAATTTATGAAATTCTTCCAAAACCCCAACTTTCCACAATATACGCCGAAATGCTCCCAAATCATCCAAAACTCGATTCGGACATACGCCCAAGTCCAAAATCATCATACGAACTTGTTGGAACCTTCCAATCTCGATCCTGAGGTCGTTTACTCAAAAATCACACTTTGGTCAATACTTCCAACTTAAAGTTTCCGAAATAAGAATTTTTCTTTCCAAATCAACTCCGAACTTCCCGAAATTCAATTCCGACCACGCGTACAAGTCATACTACCTGAAGTGAAGTTGTTCACGGTGTCAAACCGTCGAACGACGCGCTGGAGCTCAAAACGACCGATCGAGTCGTTACATAAAGTTTCACCTAGCACCTCTACAATATGAATAAACAACTCATGGGATAAAACACCTCCCTATTCACAAGGGAAATAAGAAAAATAAAAAATGGCACTATGCAATCTTCTTTATATGAAATATTTGATTTTCAGATTTGTGAGAAACATAGAAAAGGAGTCTTAGCAAACAACAATGTCAATTTATAAGAACCGTTAAAAGCCTCTTTTTTTATTGTAGTGTATTATGAAATGTGTATCATGAAGTACTCTCCTGATACTAACATTGTTATTAAAGTTGTTTAATCAAAACATAAAGGAAAAGAGGTTCAAAAACATGAATTGTCTATAAAATTCTGTCTGTCATCTCAATATAAAGAAGACAAGAGAATATATGTGAGCATTTATGCGTACCAAGTGAAATGGAATATAATAATTCAGTATGATAGGAAACGTAGCGGTTTACCAACAGTTATCATCATAGCCATATCCGTAAAATGATAAGTAATTGCAAGAGCCACAAAATTCTGAAACAGAGGAAGAAAACAGAGTTAAATACTAAATGCACTCATTGTCATAATAGTCTTTTCCGTAATCCATCAGCCGTTGAACAAGAAGAGGCAAAGAAGTTAGATCTACACATTGCTGAACCGGAAGAGATTGCTCTGGATGAGTGTTTGGATAATAAAGCCGAGAAGGGTGTAGCCAAGGAGAGAACTCCCGAAGAGGGTGATTTGGCTTATAAAAGTGGGGATCTGAAAAAGAGGGTCAACTATTGCAATGACTGAGGGGACATGTTTTATGATAAACAAATGACTTCAAACAAGTTCAAGAACCTGATTTGCATGCGGTTTATAAGCTAGTATCTGTATTTTTTTATAAGTGACACGACAAGTAGCTATGTATTTGTTGCCACTGATTAAGTTACATAGTAACAATACATGTTGCAAGCTCCAAAAAAGAAGCTAAATTTGAGATTACCAATATCCTTTTAAATGTTAAAGACCTCTCAATTTCAAATTGTGCTAATTTTTTACCGAGAAAATGATAAGCTAAATCTAAAACTCACTAACTATTTTAATAAGAGAATTTATAGATAATAAAAAGGAAATCGATATATCATTCAATATAAGGGGAAGAACAAAAAATGTGGCATTATCCAATTACACGGATTCACTCTTTATTATAGTATACTGGTCGATAATCCAAGTGAATAAGGTAGGGAAAGTTCTATGAAAACAGTTGAGTGATCTTTAATGAAACAACCAAAAAAATAACAATAAAGAGAAAGAGGTAAGGTAGGCTTTAAAAAAATTCAACACTATATATGAAAGAGGAATGTCAGCAAGAAAGAAGTCAGTAACGACACTCACTTGTATAATTAAGAATTGTATTTCTTCTCTTATGAGTGCTAACGTAGTACTTATTTCTTTATTCGTGATATATTTTTAATAAATCGTCAATTTATATAACTTCGATTCTTCGGTTATGAGAGAGCCACCTAGTATATATTGGTTCCATTAAGAGAGCCACCTAGTATATAATCTTGTCTAGCCCTTATCATAGCTAATTCAATCTTGATAAGCATTAAAATTCAGTTCCATTTTACATGGTCGAAGTTACCAAGAGTATATTATGACAACACTTCTGCGGTGTCTCGCACAACCTCAAAATAAATATTTTTTTCATGATAGTTGATGTACTAAAAGGATGAAGTTAAACTTTGACCCAAATAAAAAAAAAAAAATTTTGTTGCAAAAGCTCAATTGTTCACCATCAATTCAACATACATAGTCTAGAATATTTCATAGAAAATTCTATATATATAACGACCCGACCGGTCGTTTTGAGCTCTAGCGTGTTGTTCGGCTGTTTGAGGCCTTGAGTAGCTTCACTTCTGGTATTATGACTTGTATGCATGGTGGGAATTGAATTTCAAAAAGTTCGGAGTTGATTTGAAAAGAGAATTCTAATTTCGAAAGCCTTAAGTTGGAGGAATTGACTAAAGTGTGATTTTTGAGTAAATGACCTCGAACTTGGGCGTATATCCGGATTGTATAATGATTTCGGACTTGGGCGTATATCTGGATCGGGTTTCGAGTGACCCGGGAGCATTTCGGCGCCTATTGTGGAGGTTGGCAATTTTGTAAGAATCTCATAAATTTGGGTCGAGGTGTACGTCAATGTTATCGATATCCATTTGGGATTCCGAGTCTGAGAATAGCTCTGAATGGTGATTCTGGTATTGGGAGCACGTCCGGAAGTGGGGTTGGAGGTTGGTAGGTCATTTAGGGGTCATTTGGCGAAAGTTAGAAATTCGAAAGATTTTTTAGAAGTTTGACTGAGAGAAAACTTTTTGATATCGGGGTCGGATTCAGATTTCGGAATTTGGAGTGGGTCCGTAATGTTGAACGTGACTTGTGTGCAAAATTTGAGGTCAATCGGACTTGATTTGATAGGTTTCGGCATCGAATGAAGAAGTTTGAAGTTCTAAGGTTCATTAAGCTTGAGTTAGGGTGCGCTTCGTGGTTTCGACGTTATTTGATGTGATTTGAAGGACCGACTAAGTTTGTATGGTGTTTTAGTACGGTTTGGTATAATTGGTTGAGGTTATGGGGGCCTTAGGTGGATTCTGGATGGTTAATGGATTTAATTTGGCCTTATGAAGATGTTGAGGCTGCTGTCTTCTGGTGTAATCGCACCTGCGACATTAGGGTCGTAGGTGTAGAGCCGCAGAAGCGGCCATGAGGGTCGTAGGAGCAGTTTAGGCTGGGGAAGGATGGAACCACATATGCGGTCGAGTTCCGCTGAAGCGGAATCGCACCTGCGCACATGGAGTTGCAGAAGCGCGGATGGGGCCGCAGATACGGAGTTGAGGGGCCTGAAGGAGGACAGCAGATGCAGTATTTTGACCGCACCTGCGGGACCGCAGGTGCGAGAGGTCGTTGGGCAGTGTGTTTCTTTAAGAACGAGATTTGGCCCATTTTCTTTCATTCTCTTTTTGTTTGGACGATTCTTGGAAAGTTCAAGATGAGGTTTTCATCATCAATGGCAAGCTAAGTTATCCCCACGTATTGAAAGTTAAATACATGGTTTATATAAGGATTTAAGCATAGAAATTAGTAGAATTTGTGGGAATTTTGGTAGAAAACCTAGAAATCATATTTTTAGATTTGGACCATGAATTTGGGTATGGAATTGAGAACAAATTATTGAAAACATTCTCTCTACCTGCATCAGGTAGGGGTAAGGTCTGCGTACACACTACCTTCCCCAGACCCCACATGTTGGGAACACACTGGATTTTTTTTTGTTGTTGTTGTTGTTGTTGTTGTTGTAATTGAGAACAACTTATATATTTGAGTTAATAATGTTATGGTTAATGTTTATCTTCGAAAATTTCCGGAATCCGAGCACGCAGGCCAGAGGGTAAATTTTAGGAATTCTTAAAATTAGGTTGGAAATCACCTTAATGATTAGGATGTGAACTCTTGAGCATGTATTGACTGTTTTATATATTATTTGACTAGCTTTGGGTTGTTTGGCACCGAGTTGAGGATTGAAGGCACAATTTTGGACCGGAAAGTAAGCTTTGAGACGAGGTAAATCTCCAGTCTAACTCTGTGAGGGGGAAATTACCTCTAGGTGTTGTATATTAATGTATGCTACTTATTGTGGGGGCTACATACGAGCGAGGTGACGAGATCCCGTACGTAGCTACATTCATGTTATTGTCCGGGTAGACTTAGGTTCACATCATACTATAGTTGTACTATGTGAGCAGTCTCTTGCCTATAAAATTCCTTTGTTATAAATTTCTACTTAAGACTAGATTTTATATCGTAGCAACTTCACGAGTTCATGATTAGTAGCAGAATAACTTTACTCCTCTTACGGCATGTTTCCGTGATATATATATATATACTTCATTGAAAGGTTTTTATTAAAGAAATTACAACTCACACGTTTATTCGTGAGTGGGGTCATTGACTCGTCAAAGCTTCTAATTCTAATGGGATCAAGCAGTTCGCCTCGACAGGACTATGTATTACCACTCTCACTGGATCGGGTTGTTCGCCTCGGTAGGATTTTGTATTTCTATTCTTTTGGGATCGGGGCGTTCGTCTCGACAGGATTTATGTACTACACTCTCATGGGAGTGGGTCGTTCGCCTCGGCAGTTTATCAAATGTACATATGGTTCGTGCCGTTCGACCCTCGGCAGTGCAACAGTTTTATTATTATGTTCGATCGGGCCATACGCCTTGGCATTTCCTATATGATATCCTCATGAAATCATGTGTAAAACTTTGCAAGAAGTCAGTGTATCTGTGAGTTTCTCGGATTTGAATTATGGTAAGCCACGTGAGGAGATCCACTATATATATATATGTGCTCCGGTTAAGAAGGGAATTTCTAATTGAGAGCTTGAGTTCCTCGTGAAGAGAGGGATTTGTACCACGTGATTTATTCTTGTTTATTTCATTTATTTGCTCTGCCCCTCACTTGTTTACCTCTTTATTGTATTTGATGTTATTGGACCACTAGCGAGTGTAGATGTCGACCTCTCGTCACTGCTCCTCCGTAGTTAGGCTACATACTTACTAGGTACAAATTGCTTACGTACTCCTACAACAATTGCTACACGTCTTTGTGCAGGTACATAAATGACTAGTGCCCTTGTGAGAGCAGGTGGTGTGTATGCATACGTAGTATTAGGTGAGCTATATTCCTTATTACGATCCATAGCCGGCAGAGTCTCCTTCAGAGTATTTATATTTCTTCTATCCAATTTGTATTCCGGACAGATGCTGCATTTTACTTTATATGCCTAGTTGATGCTCATGCACTTGTGACACCGGGTTTTAGGATGATTATGGGTTGTTTTGTGTTGAAAATTTTAAAATTATTATTATGTATTCTGCAAATCCCATCCTTTAATATTCAATTAAAGGAAAATATGATTTCTAAAATATTGAAATGAGAACCAAATTAAGTATTTATTATTGGCTTGCCTGACAGAGGCGCCATCACGACCTTTAATGGATTTTGGGTCGTGACAACATGGTATCAGAGCGATAGGTTCACTTAGGTCTCACAAGTCACGAGAAAGTCTAATAGAGTCTTGTGGATCGGTACAGAGACGTCTGTACTTATCTTCGAGAGGCCACAAGGGTGTTAGGAGCACTTCCCTTCTTGATTCCTCATCATGCGGTTTGGATTCTTTCGAGGCTTGTGCCTTTATTTCATTCATATTCAATCTTATGCGACGTGAAGCGATTGTTATAAATTGGGAATCAATAAATTGTCATGGTACTACAGATGTGGTGCAGGATGTTTCCACCTGCGTATTTGATTGGGCTATTATCGTTCCCTTGCGGAAGGTCGTCCTGTCGTTTCAGCTCAGTATCAGTGTTATCTAAAATTTTGAGATTTGGCCTTGATTGTTATGATGATTCGTGCGCTGCTGTCGCACAGTGTTTGTTGAAAGGTAGGATTCTTGTCTAGGCATCCAGTCAGTAAATTAATGGAAATGAGGTTTTACTCAGTGCATAATTCAGAGATTCAGTATTTTATTTCCGGCGGAGGAAAGGCAGTCGGACTAGGAATGTTCAGATTTGGGTTGATGGAGTGACGAGACTTGGTATTTTTGAGCATGGTGGAAGTTTTATCTGTGATGTGGTGTCGTTTTCCTTGATGAATGTGCTATGTTTGCCAATGATATGGTTTTCTTCAATTCACCTTCAATGCGGGGTATTATGAAATGATGTCAGGGAAGCAGTTGTCGAAAATCGCGGTGTGCAGTGGTTTAGAATCGAATTGGTGTTCCTAGTTTTGATGTGTCGAGAAAGATGATCTTCTAAGAGGTATGGGGTTTGTAGAGGCTCATTTGTTTGGGTGTTACAGAGATGGATTCGGAATCGGAGCAACAATTGGGCAGCAGAGGATGAAGAAGGGTATGTGGGGAGGTGTTTTGCAGTGGTTGAACTGTTAGAAGGCCAAATGTGAAAGTAAAAGTCGAAGAGTTGCTTAAAGGAGAGGGTTGAACCAAAGTAGGAGAGTGGCAGGGTAGAATATGGCTTTTGTGGTAGGATGGCCACACGCCTTGAGGGAAGATTAAGGCAATTTGGGAATCGTGATGTGCAGTGACTAGGACCATGGATTTAATTTGGATGAAACATGACTTCGAGTTTGGAATGCGTTGTTGGACTTTTAGCTGATGTCAATGGGAGAAAAGGAACCTCGGTGGGTCCCAGGGTTATGTAATTGTAGTTTCAAGCTAAGTGGGAGAGCCCAACCGTCTAGGATTAGATTGCGTTGTTGTCTACTTGTTCGGTTTCTGGTTATGAGCATATTGGTGGGTTATTACGACTAGGGAAGGAAAATATCAGTGCTAATTTAAGCAAAGGATTTGAGGAATGTGCTATATCTTTGGCCTTATCGGTTCATGTCAGGTTTTGGGAAGACTCAGAGTCAATGCTCCATGTGGATGTGATGTATAAGGAGAGGAATTCAGTCGGTTTCTTCTTTGAGAGGGTGTTCATGTACTAGAAGGACCTCGGAGTTTGATTATATTCGGGGACAAGTCAGAGTGAGTGACTCTCAATAATAGCCCTAGTAGGTTCAAAATAGAAGTGCAGTGCCTAGGGATTTCGAGTCTGCGGTATGGCTAAGTATCGAGCTTTTACAATGAATTATGAAAGGGGCTTGGAGTGTTCTATGTTATCATCGATCTACGGTGTATCATTGGAGGAATGGGGGAAAAAGAACTTCGGGTTCATAAAGGAATTATCAGGATGGGTGTACAAGTTGAAGAAACGGATATGCGCACAAGGAGAGTATGAGATGGTTCGTGGGTTTTTGGGACAGCATGGTCTCGTGTAATAAGGTCACTCAAGATGAGTGCGGATTTGGGGTCATTATGTTTTAAATGGAGCTATTAACATTCTTAAGACAAGTCTGGAGTAAATTAGAATAAGTTGGCTCAGTTAACAATGGTCGAATTGGCGTGATGGTGGTAGTGATCAGTTCCTTCAGCGTGCTAAAATATACGCGAGACTTGGCGGCCGCAGTAATTGATTTTATTTGGAAGCATTCAAGTATTATGGCATGTTATGTGCAAATGGAACCCAGAAGGGTTATAGTGGTTTAGACCACTACTTCGGGTTGGTACTTTATGCGGTAATGGGAATTTAGTCACGTGTTTCCATGGTTCTCCTGAAATGAGTTAAGTGAAAGGTTTCTATATGACGAAGTGTGTACCCTATTAGTGGTTTAGGAGTAATGGTGAAATTCTTGTACTCTTGCGTATTGGCATGATTAGATGTAGTGGTTAGCATGGGAATTGGAAGTTGAGGATCAAGGTTGCGGTTCGGTGTTGACAAGAATGTCACAAGCTCGGATGAGAGAGAAAGGATTCAGATGGTTAGAGAGCTGGTATTGTCTTTAGAGTCACCTGAGATCGGTGTCTTGTGTAAGGGGATTTGTGTTCTGATTTTCGGATTTTCGATTTGCTTTATAGCATTAGTATGGCTGAAGGTATGGGTGTGGAAACTTGTTACCTGGTGTGGAAGGTCGTGGGAGTGTATCCCACGGGAAGATGGTGCAAGTATGACCTATACGAACTATGGATGTTTGTGCCGGATTGACGGCTGTTCTTTTGTGTCATGGGAAAAATGGGTTAGTGTAGACCCTTGAAGGTTATTATCCTAGCGTGGTACAATCAGAATTAGCTTGGGTCCATAGGTGGATCTAAATGTGAAAATGGGCTCTATATCAGGCCGGATATGTTCATTTCATCTTAGGGTTGTTTACGGAGGAATCTTCGAGCCCAGGATTTTTTTTTGTGTCGTCAGCTATTCCGTGGAATCTATATTATGCCAGGTGGATTGTGAGGTGGTCTAATTATTCGCACTCGTATTAAGACCCTGTGTAATTTGTGGTGCTATGAGAGCAAGATGGCTCTCAAGATACAAGTCATTATCGCAGTGATGTTGTTCTTGAGTTTAGTAGCATATGGCGTTATCCGTCTCCCTATGATTTGTATTATGCACTTCGAGTGCTTGTGGTCGATATTTGTGTATTTCGTAGTTATGAGCATCTTAGCTCGGTAAGTATTTTCTTATAGATTATTATGTGTGGATCGGGTGGCACGCCGCCACAGGTATCATGATTGGATCGGATTGCACACCGCAACGGTGTCATGGTTGGATCGGATTGCATGCCATAACAGTGCGATGTTGAGTACAATATCCCCTACCTATTATTGTGTGTATTGCTTCTCGTTTTCTGAGGAAGGTTCATAATACCTTTTTGATTGTTTAAATTAGTTATGTGGGTTGAGTAGTTCTTTCCAGAGTTTGTTCCCTTATGTATCACATTCGAGTTTGTAGCTTGTTGGCACATTGTGGCATTATATGAGACTTTTGTCAGTGTCTGAGGTGGCTTATTGCCTGAGCAGCTTGTGCTGGTGAGACGAGATTATTGGACCTGGGATCAGTGCGATCAGATTTATATGGGACATATTTGAGAGCAAATATCGTTATTTGGTTCATGATGAGGTAATGGTTCTTATCACAAGGAGAGACTCAATGATTTGTTGATTCAGCAGTTGGTTATGAATTTTTACACATCTCTTCCATTGTGGCAGTATTGCAAGAGTTGGAACAAGACTTACATATGTTATGGGGTGTGTTGTGGGCATCTAATTCGTGGAATTTTGGCTATTATTTTCAGAGGGGGTTATTATGGACAGGTGAATTATGGAGTGCATGGTGTGGATTTAGAACAAGTATACAATCATGTATTAGTAAATCGTGCAGTGATGGGTACGGTGTTCTAATGTGGGAAACAGACCTGGAACATGATTTCAGATGTTGGAATTTGTTTCAAAGGTTTACTTGACCAGATAAAAGGAAGGATATTCAGGTTTTCTCGAGATAATGTGCTCAACTGAGTTGTGGTAGCTCGGATAGTGCACGAGGTGTTAAACATTAATTTTTGGTGTAACGACCCGACCGGTCATTTTGAGCATTTTCACTTCGCTCGGTAGTTTACAGGCATGAATATCTCTGTATGATGAATTCTGACTTATGTGAATCGTTGGTTTTGGTTTTCAGGTTATTCGGAATCGGTTTGGAAGAATGAATTTTATTGTTGAAGCTTTAAGTTGAAAGAGTTGACCAAGTTTGACTTTTAGTGAATTTGACCCTGGAACGTAATTTTGATGGCTCCGTTAGGTCCGGATGGTGATTTTGGTCTAGGACGTAATCCCGGATTTGCATTTAGATGTTTCTAGAAGGTTTCAGCACAAGTTGGCAATAAGAAATTTGAATATTTGGAAAGTTCATAAGTTTGATCGGAAGTTGACTTTGGGGATATCGGATTTGGATTGTGGTTCCAGGAATTGTAATAGCTTCATCATGTCATTTGGGACTTGTGTGCAAAATTTTGGTTCATTCCGGGATGATTTGATATGTTTCGGCACGAGTTATGAAATTAAAAGTTTGAAGTTCATTTAAGTATGATTGAGGTGCAATTCGTTGTTTTGATATTGTTATGTGTGTTTTGAGGCCTCAATTAAGCCTGTATTATGTTATGGGACTTGTTAGTATCTTTGGACGGGGTCCCGAATGGCTCGTGTGAGTTTCGCATATGTTTGGGTTGTGTTGCGCTCATTTTTTAATGTTTAAATGTCATTTTTCAAGAAGAAATGATACCACATTAAGAAAATGAGCTATAATATCAGTTTTGATTGAAGCATTTGGTTTGTATCGTAATTACGGAGCTATAGGAAAAAGAACCGTCGAATTTGGACATCGTATGAGGGAGTTACTCTCATTGTAGACTTTTACTGTCGGAGAAGAGAGCTGGTGCTGGTGCTTCGCAGATGCGAAGTTGCGTCCGCATCTGCAACCCAGAGGTGCGAAAAATTGTCCGCAAAAGCGGAAATGACAGCTGAAAAAGTGCAAGTGCGGTGTTTTTGTCACAAAAGCGAAAATTCCTGTGTATAAAAAAAATCAAACAGTGTTCTTTTGGTATGTTCAGCATATATTGAGTACTAGAGCTCCGGTTGAGGTGATTTATGAGGTGTTCTTCTCGTCTTTTCATGGGGGTCAGTGTCCAACAACTATTTCTGTATTTTAATATGATCACAGAATTTCATTTTTGAATTAATCTATATTTTGATTGGAGAATTGGGGTTTTTATCAAAACTTTTTCTAAAGTGAATAGTTGAGTTTTAAACATCGTTTCGGAGTCAGAATTGGATGAAATTAGTATGGTTGCACTAGTAATTGAATGGATTTTCGGATTTTGTGAGTTTTATCGGGTTTTGATGTGCGGGCCCGGGTTGAGATTTTTTATCGATTTCAGGCTTTTGATGCAAGATTTGATCTTTTATGATCGGGATTGGTTCCTTTAGCATTGTTTGATGTATTTCGAGCCGTTTGGAGGTCGGAACATGCGGATGGCATTTTTGGAGCATTGCTTGGCATGCTCGGTACTAGAATTGGCTTGTTCGAGGTAAGTAACTCTTCTAAACTTAGTGCAGATGGTATGAAACCCTGTAATACGTGTTATGTAATTCCTATTGAGGTGACGCGTATGCTAGGTGACGGGCGTGTGGGCGTGCACCATGTGAATTGGAACTCTGTTGCTTCTATGGCACTGTATAGTTGTCCTACTTTGTTGCTATCCGCGTTACCACCATGTGATAAAATAATTGAGTTGTCAATCATGCTTGATATCATGTTTAGGCTTTATGCCGATATTTTTGGGACCCATAAAGGTCGTTTCTTGCTGTCATCTCATTGATTTCATTGATATTTTGTACTCATTCATATTCATGCATTCATATTATATCTCAGTCTCAGTTGTTATTTACTGATACATCATATTGTTGGGTTCAGGCTAGTTTCATGATATTGCAGGCCTGTGAGTGAGATTGGAGAGATTAATGACTAGGTGAGGCTGATAGCCTGATTATGAGTGACAGTTATGGTATCACGCCGCACGCTGCAGTATGTTATATTTTTTTATGCCTAGATCTCGTTTATGATAGCGCTTGGGCTGTAGGAGCCCCTCCGGAGTCTACACACCCCCAGTGAGCGCGGTTGATTATATTGAGGGATGGATCTTCCCTGGACATGGATCTTGTCCGAAGCATTTATATTCCTGGAGATGGATCTTCTCCATGGGGCCGGATTGGCCTTCCTCGGTACTGAGTGAATGATTGTCAATGATGTATACATTCCGAGATGGATCTTCTCTGGGCCGTATGGGCCATATACAGTACCGAGTGGTTGAGCATGATGAGTGAAAAGTGTGAGACAATGAGATTGAGTACTCTAAGAGTGTGAGTACATGATTCTTCTCTGAGATACATGGCATTTTCATGCACAAATGACATACAAACATAGAGATGCGTTTTTCGTTATGCTATACAGTATCACGTAATTCATGACTTTTTACACACATTGATATGTAGGCATAGAGAGGTATTTCACACTTGTTATGTGGAATGAAAATGAAACATCTTATTTATTGTGGAAAGGATATATGGAAAAATTACAATTTTCATACATTCTCGTATTTTTGGTATTGTCGGTAAAAGATTTGGATTTTTACTTAGATACATGAAAAGCATGACTATTTTCTGGAACTGTGAACGAGCTGAGCATTTTTACTTCTGAGATGCCTCTTTTATACTTGTATTACGCTGTTATAAATTGTTGTGGGATATTGGTATTGAACCTGGCCTTATGTTAGCTCATCACTGCTTTCAACCTAATGTTAGGTTTGTTAATTACTGAGTACATGGGGTTGGTTGTACTCATACTACACCTCTGCACCTTGCGTGCAGATGTTGGCTGCTGATGTTGATGTGTTCGATGAGAGATTGATTGAACATGTACCTGCGTCCCGGTTGTAGTTGTCCCTTGTTCGTGGTAGCTTTAGATCTATAAAACTTTGTTTATGTACTTTTCAAATAGACGATGTATTTATTTCATTTCAGCTTTGTAATCTCTATTATTAGAAGCTCATGATTTGTACTACTAGTCCTTGGGAAATGTATGAAAATTAGGTAAATTACTATCGTTTATTTGTCTTGTTAATATCTTTGGAATTGAATAATTATTAGTTGGCTTACCTAGCAGGTTGGGTTAGGTGCCATCACGACTAGTGGATTTGGGGTCGTGACAAGTTGGTATCAGAGCTCTAGGTTCATAGGTTCTACAAGTCATGAGCAAGTGTCTAGTAGAGTTTTGCGGATCGGTATGATGACGTCCATACCATCTTCGAAAGGCTACAAGTCATTTAGGATTTACTTCCCATCTTTCTTTCCTTATTGTGCGGCATTAATTCAACTTGAAGCATAACTCTTTGAATTCCTTCCACGCATTCGTATGCGCATGTGAGCGCTCAGTATTGGCTATGCACCAACGACTTGTGATTACATGGTTGAGGTGCGAGATGTGATTTCGGCGTGCTGATGATAGGCTAGACTAGAGGACTTGAGGCCGGGTTTTGGCTGTAGCTTGAGCATGGAGATTTTGATTATGTGAGCACGTGTTTTTGGGACTTATGTCCGGTGGTGTCCCCATTTGTGAAATTTTTGATTAGATGACTATGTGGTGAGTATGATTCGACTGTGAGATTTGTTCAGATTGTTCGAATGTGGCGAGGAGAGTTTACTTGGGACGTAGAAAGGACTATTGGGAGTCTGTTTTATGTCTTTATTTGGCATATGGCCTCGAGTTATGGGTGTGTTGAAGGACCTCTCATGTTGTTTAGTTGTGGAGTGAAGTAGATTTTCATGTCGTGTTATGAGTTCAGACTCAGGAAGATTAAGTGATTGCGTTATAGTTATGACTGTGGAAGAGTATAGAGAGATGTCAGTTTGAGGTAAAGCAGGTGGGTTACCTCCGCGAGGTTTCCTGAGGTTTTGTGGTCCCTATGATGTTTTGTATAGAGTTATATTTTACTAGTGAATGATATATGTTGCAATTTGAGCTTGGATCACTTGTGGAAGTTGGCTTGACTATTACAAGGGTGAATGCGAGATTTGTAGATAATTTGTGGAAAGGACTATTGGGAGTCTGTTTTATGTCTTTATTTGGCATATGGCCTCGAGTTATGGGTGTGTTGAAGGACCTCTCATGTTATTTAGTTGTGGAGTGAAGTAGATTTTCATGTCGTGTTATGAGTTCAGACTCAGGAAGATTAAGTGATTGCGTTATAGTTATGACTGTGGAAGAGTATAGAGAGATGTCAGTTTGAGGTAAAGCAGGTGGGTTACCTCCGCGAGGTTTCCTGAGGTTGTGTGGTCCCTATGATGTTTTGTAGAGGGTTATATTTTACCATTGAATGATATATGTTGCAATTTGAGCTTGGATCACTTGTGGAAGTTGGCTTGACTATTACAAGGGTGAATGCGAGATTTGTAGATAATTGGATCAGGCAGGATTTAGTTGAATCTCATTGTTGTATTATGGCAGTAATAGAGTATGGGCATTGTGGGTTATAGTGTGTTTTGATCTATGGCTTTGAGCCAAGTAGGTAATTCTGTTATCGACGAGTTGATTGCACGATTATGTGTTGTATTGGTTTCGATTTGAGTATAATGGTGAATCAGTTATGACTGCAGGGGTTGAGATTGAGGATGACTCGAGTAAGGGAATTTCTGGATACGGGTGGTATTACACTCTATGGGTATATAGGAATCATGGAATGATTGAGTGGTTATTCATGAAGGATGTAGTGTGCATGGAGTAGGAATTTGCTTAGTTACGTTAGGGTGGGGTTATTTCTTTAGGTGATGTCGTTCTAGTGGGGAACAAGTTGTTCGGCCCATTTGGGTGGTGCAACTGAGATTTGAGTATAGCAGATGACTCTCGAGAATGATTCTAATGGATTCAAGATTTATATGTAGCAATTGAGAATTTTTCGGATTTATATATGGCTAGAATCAAAGATTTAAGTTGGACGGTGTCGAGATTTGTGGCATTTCTATATCATTATGGATTCAACATTTCACCATTCATGAAGGTGAAGGAAATGGTTTTGGATTCCCAGAAGGTCTCTTCAGATATGTATCTCGGTTATGGTACTTTTGGAGTACTTAAAAGGGAATTCATCAGCTTATAGGCCTTAGGGCGGTATGGTTCTATCCTAGAGTTTGTGGGGGTAAGTTTTGGTTAAGGAACATGGTATTCTGGAAAGGAGAAGTGCCAATGTGACGGTAATTTGGGAGGAACTTGGAGAAATAAAGTAGCTTGATAATAGGTTGGATCAACATAGTAATGGGTATGATCTTTGGGTGCTTATGAGGTGGCAAGTCTCTATAGGTGTTTCGTGGTAATTCTCTTGGGCTTTGGTGACCTGCGTGGCTTGGTTGAGTTAGAGAGATTCGGTTCCAATAGCTTGGTTATGTGCAAATGGGTTTCGAAGAGTTCTCAATGGTTTTTACCATAGTTCGAGGGGTATATTTCCTACTGGCGTGAGGAGGATGTGCGGTATAGTGGATTTTTTCTAGATGAAATCAAATAGAAGGTCCTTGACTAATTGAGTATGTAGTTGCTTGTGATTTGGAGTGGACTATGAAGTTTTCATATTTTTTTTCATATGATGGTGTGGTATATATGGTGTGTTGTATGGGATTGAGATTTACGTAAGCAAGATCCCAGTTCAGTTTTGAAGGAAAGGTCATGAAATTCGTAGGCAGCATGGACGATTTCAGATGACTAGGTAAATTATATTACTATTTGGTATGGCTTGATGAGAGTGTACATTTTAGAAGGGGCAATGTGTTTGATTTATGGATACTTCACTGGTACTACGACACTATTCATGTTGATCGACTGCTGATATTCGAATTTTGCTATGTGGCACGGAAGAATTTTAGAAGTATTCGTCGTGGGATGATCATGTATGAGAGATGTGTTAGACATTCTGGCGGTAGAGTTGGGATTAGATATGGTGATTCGTTTGTCCCATGGATTTGGAGACTGGGAGTTCTCAGGAGCGGATTGTTTCATGGTGGTAGACTGTGAAGTCATGGCCGAAGCTAGCCAGATGATAGTATGTGTTATGATTCAGTCATTGTGGGCTTTCAGAGGGTTATTTATCTATTGGTGGGTGGCCAGGGCTGATTTGAGGGTCCATTAGTAGGCCCAATTAGGATGTGTATTCTACACCGAGTAGGATTGGTTAGCTCCATAATACTATTATTGAGGGATGTGCCATTCGGTTGTTGATGAGATTATTCGTGTTATGAAATTTTCTATGACTTACTCTTCTATGCTATGCGGAGTTGTGATTCGTTGGATTTAGGCACACATGGTGCGGTTCTAATGTGGTATTATAGCAGAAATTAAGCGAGATTAGTAATTGGGTATTGCATGGTTGATGGCGTATTGGTTATATTTTTTTCTCCCGGGTTTTGAGTGGCATTGTGGCATACGATTCGCTGTGATTATGGTAATGCACTTTGTGGGTACTTGATGTCGAATTTCACGAGGTTATTGATTTTGACCAGGGTGGCTCGAGGTATATGACACGGACCAGTGTTTGGATGGAGTTGCGCATTGCAACATAGTTATGTTGAGGTATGAACCTTTGTGTTAAAGTCAAGGGATGGTTCTACAGTGTGTGATGGGTTTTTAGCATTGCGTGGTGGTGGTACCCGTTGAGCTTGCGGAACAGTTCTCTTGATTGAGTCATTTTCGGTATTGAGTACATTTGGATTGTTGCTTATTGGTGCATGGATTGCATGGTTCGTGGCTCTTGGTAGTATTGGTGTTGCATATTAGTAGAGTAATTGGTATTCGATAAGATGAAGTCGTCGGATCTAGGATGGGTGCTATCAGATCTGATTGCAGTATATTTGGAAGGATAATATCATAAGTCGGCTTAGGAATTGGCTATAGCTCTTGTTGAAGGAGAGGGAGCTCCACCGCTTGTTGATTTGATGAATGGTTATGAGTTCGGCGTGTTCTTTCATTATTGGTAGTGTACGAAGGTTTTAGAATAAGGTTTTATTAGGTATGAGGTTTATTACCGGGATTGGGTTGTTTTGAGATATTACTGTGATCAGAGATTTTGCTATGGGTATATAAGTCATGTAGTATATCTTGTGATTGTAGCTTGGGTTATGGTTGCGGTTTGGTACAACTTGTTTACACTTATATAGATGTAGGTTGCGATATTTAAATCTTATAAGAAATTCCGGATGTTGAAAAATTGGATTAAAGGATTATGGGCTAGGTTGAATTGAGAAATTTCAGTTATGTTGTGTTATTAGACCTATATGGGATAGGGTGACGTGGGATCATCCCTGGGAACAACTCTTGTGGTTTTGGGAACAACTCTTGGCACGTTCTAGAACGAACGTATGTTTAAGTGGGGGAGAATGTAACGACCCGACCGGTCGTTTTGAGCATTTGCACTTCGATTAGTACTTTACGGAAATGAGTAGCTCTGTATGATGTATTATGGCTTATGTGAATCGTCTCTTTTGGTTTTCAGGTTATTCGGAATCGGTTTGGAAGAATGAATTTTATTGCTGAAGCTTTAAGTTGCAAAAGTTGACCAAGTTTGACTTTTTTGTGAATTTGACCCTGGAACATAGTTTTGATTGTTCTGTTAGGTCCGGATGGTGATTTTCGACTCGGGCGTATGCCAGGAATTCCATTTGGATGTTTCTAGAAGGTTTCAGCACAAGATGGCAAAAAATAGAAATTTGAAGGTTTGGAAAGTTCATAAGTTTGACCGAAAGTTGACTTTGAGGATATCGAATCCAGATTGTGGTTTCGGGAATTGGAATAGCTTATTCATGTCATTTGGGACATGTGTGCAAAATTTGGGTTCATTCCGGGACGATATGATATGTTTCGGCATGAGTTATGAAATTGAAAGTTCAAAGTTCATTTAAGTATGATTTGAGGTGTGATTCGTCGTTTCGATATTTTTATGTGTGTTTTGAGGCATCCATTAAGTCCGTGTTATGTTATGGGCTTGTTGGTATGTTTGGACGGGGTTCCGAGGGGCTCGGGTGAGTTTCAGATAGGTTTGGGTTGTGTTGCGCTCGTTTTTGATGTTTCAACAGCGTTTCGTCAAGCATAAATTATACCACATTCAGAAAATGAGCTATAATTTCTATTTGGATTGAAGCATTAGATTCGTATCGTAATTACCAAGCCATAAAAAAAGAATCGTCGAATTTTGACATCGTATGAGGGAGTTATGCTCATTTTAGTGTCGGAGAAGAGAGTTGGTGCTGGTGCTTCGCAGATGCGAAGTTGGGTCCGCATCTGCGACCCCGCAGGTGCCAGAAAATGGTCCACAAAAGCGAAAATGACAGCTGGAAAAGCGCAAGTGCGGTGTTTTTGTCGAAAAAGCAAAAATTCTTGTGTATATAAAAAAAATCAGATTGCGTTTTTTTGGTATTTTGATCATATCTTGAGTTCTAGAGCTCCGATTGAGGTGATTATCACGTCGTTCTTCTCGTATTTTCATAGGAGTCAGCATCCAACTACAAATTTTTGTATTTTAGTATAATCACAGAAGTTCATTTTTAAATTAATCTATATTTTTGATTGGAGAATTGGGGGTTTTTATCAAAAAAAATTCTAAAATGAATAATTAAGTTTTATACATCGATTCGGAGTCCGAATTGGACAAAATTAGTATGGTTGAACTCGTAATTAAATGGATTGTAGGATTTTGTGAGTTTTATCGGGTTTCGATGTGTGGGCCCGGGTTGAGCTTTTTGACAGATTTCAGGCTTTTGATTCAATATTTGATTTTTTATGATCAGGATTGGTTCCTTTAACAATGTTTGATGTATTTGAGTTATTTTTGATTAGTTTCAGACCGTTTGGAGGTCGGACCATGTGGGATGGCATTTTTGGAGCATTGCTTGGCTTGCTCGGTATTGGAATTGGCTTGTTCGAGGTAAGTAACTCCTCTAAACTTAGTGTTGATGGTATGAAACCCTGTAATACGTGTTATGTGATTGGTATTGAGGTGACGCCCATGCTAGGTGACGGGCGTGTGGGTGTGCACCATGTGAAATTTATTGCTTCTATGAAACTGTATAGTGTTCCTACTTTGTTGATATCCGTGTTACCACCATGTGATAAAGTAATTGAGTTGTTAATCATGCTTGATATCATGTTTACAATTTATGTCGATACTTTTGGGACCCATAGTGGTCGTTTCTTGCTGTCATCTCACTGATTTCATTGATATTTCGTACTCAGTCATATTCATGTATTCATATTATATCTCAACCTCAGTTGTTATTTACTGATACATCATATCATTGTTGTTGGGCTAGTTTTATGAAGGCGCGTGAGTGAGACTGGAGATATTGATGACTGAGTAAGGCTGAGAGCCTGATTAAGAATGACAGTTATGGGATCGGGCTGCACGTCGCAGCATGTTATAATGATTTACGCCTGGATTTTGCTTATGATAGCGCTTGGGATGTAGGAGCCCCTCCGGAGTCTGCACACCCCCAGTGAGTGCGGTTGATTATATTGAGGGATGGATCTTCCCTGGACATGGATCTTGTCCGAATCATTTATATTCCTGGAGATGAATCTTCTCAATAGGGTCAGATTTGCCTTCCTCGGTGCTGAGTGACTGATGGGCAGTGATGTATATATTCTAGGATGGATCTTCCCTGGGTCGTATGGGCCATATACAGTACCGAGTGGCTGATCATGATGAGTGATAATGTGAGACAATGATATTGATTACTCTAAGAGTGTGAGTACATGATTCATCTATGAGTTACATGGCATTTACATGCACACATGACATACATGCATATAGATGCGTTTTTCCTCATGCTATATGGTATCACGTCATTCATGACTTTTTACACACATTGATATGTGGGCATAGAGAGGTATTTCACACATGTTATGTGGAATGAAAATGAAACATCTTATTTATTGTGGAAATGATATTTGAAAAAATTACAGTTTTCAAACTTACTCATATTTTTGGCATTTTCGGTAAAAGATTTGGGTTTTCACTGAGATACTTAAAAAGCATGACTATTTTATGGAACTGTGAACGAGCTGAGAATTTTTACTTTTGAGATACCTCTTTTATACTTGTATTACGAGGTTATGAATTGTTGTGGGATATATGTATTGAACCCGACCTTATGTTAGCTCATCACTACTTTCAACTTAAGGTTATGTTTGTTACTTACTAAGTACATGGGATTGGGACTATACTTCTGCACCTTGCGTGCAGATGTTGGATGCTTATGTTGATGTGTTCGATGGGAGCTAGATTGAAGATGTTCCTGCGTCCCGGTTGTAGTTTCCCCTTGTTTATGGTAGCTTTAGATCTATAGAACTCTGTTTATGTACTTATCAAACAGACGATGTATTTATTTCATTTCAGATTTGTAAACTCTATTCTTAGAAGCTCATGATGTGTACTACCAGTCCTTGGGAAATGTATAAAATTCTGTAAATTACTATTATTTATTTGTATTGTTAATATCATTGGAATTGGATAGCTACTAGTTGGCTTACCTAACGGGTTTGGTTAGGTGCCATCATGACTAGTGG
The DNA here is from genome assembly GCA_005239505.1 of Nicotiana paniculata. Lineage (NCBI taxonomy): Eukaryota > Viridiplantae > Streptophyta > Magnoliopsida > Solanales > Solanaceae > Nicotiana > Nicotiana paniculata. The sequence continues at coordinate 61,579 of MDKI01283256.1, forward strand.
ATTTGGGGTTGTGACATTTGGTCAGCTCCGGAGCAGTTCTTAGCATGTCCGAGGATGAACATATGTTTATTTGGGAGAGAATGTAACGACCCGGCCGATCATTTTGATCTCTAGCGCGTCGTTCGGCAGTTTGAGGACTTGAGCAGCTTCACTTAAGATATTATGACTTGTACGCATGGTCGAAATTGAATTTTGGAATTACGGAGTTGATTTTGAAAGAGAATTCTAATTTCGAAAGCCTTAAGTTGGAGGAATTGACTAAAATATGATTTTTGAGTAAATAGCCTCGGAATTGGGATTTAAAGGTTCCAGCAGATTTGTATGATGATTTTGGACTTGGGCGTATGTTCGGATCGGGTTTCGGATTACCTGGGAGTGTTTCGGCGCCTATTGTGGAGGTTGGTAATTTTGGAAGAATCTCATAAATTTGGGTCGAGGTGTATGTCAATGTTATTAATGTCCATTTGAGATTCCGAGTCTGGGAATAGCTCCGTATGGTGATTTTGATATAGGGAGCGCGTCCGAAAGTGGTTCGGAGGTCCGTAGGCCATTTCGGGGTCATTTGGCGAAAGTTAGAAATTTGAAAGGTTTTTGAGAAGTTTGACCGGGAGTGGACTCTTTGATATCAGGGTCGGATTCTGATTTCGTAAGTTGGAGTAGGTCGGTAATGTCGAACGTGACTTGTGTGCAAAATTTGAGGTCAATTGGACGCGATGTGATAGGTTTCGACATCGAATGAAGAAGTTTAAAGTTATAAGGTTCATTAAGCTTGAGATGGGATGTGATTCATGGTTTTAGCGTTGTTTGATGTGATTTGAAGGCCCGACTAAGTCCGTATGGTGTTTTAGTACGTGTTGGTATAATTGGTTAAGCTTCTGAGGGCCTCGAGTGGATTCCAGATGGTTAACGGATTGAATTTGGCTTTATGAAGATGTTGAGGCTATTGTCTTCTGGTGTAACCGCACCTGCGAGGTTAGGGTCGCAGGTGCAAAGCCCCAGAAGCGGCCATGAGGGTCGCAAGAGCGGTTTAGGCTGGGGAAGGTTGGGACTGTAGATGCGGTCGAGTTCTGCAGAAGCGGGATCGCACCTGCGCACATGGAGCCGGAGAAGCAAAGGTGCAGAAGAGCGGATAGGGCCGCAGATGCAGAGTTGAGGGGCCTGAAGGAGGACCGCAAAAGCGGTATTTTGGCCGCAGCTGCGGGACCACAGAAGCGGTCAAGTGACCGCAGGTGCGAGAGGTCGCTGAGCACTATGTTTCTTTAAGAACGAGATTTGGCTCATATTCTTTCATTCTCTTGGTTTGGGCGATTCTCAGAGAGTTTCAAGAGGAGATTTTCATCATCAATGGCAAGGTAAGTTATCCCAACCTTTTACAAGTTAAATACATGGCTTATATAAGGATTTAGGCATGGAAATTAGTAAGAATTGTGGGGGTTTTGGTAGAAAATCTAGAAATCATATTTTTGGATTTTGATCACGAATTTGGGTATGAAATTTAGAACAAATCATATATTTGAGTTCATAATATTATGGGTAATTTTTATCTTCGAAATTTTTTAAAAACCGGGCAGCGGGCCTGGCGATGAATTTTAGGAATTCTGCAAATTATTTTGGAAATCACCTTACTGATTAGGATGTGAACTCTTGAGCATGTATTGACTGTTTTATATATTATTGACTAGCTTGGGGTTGTTGGCACCAAGTTGAGGATGAAGACACAATTTTGTACCGAAAAGTATGTTTTGAGTCGAGGTAAGTCTTATGTCTAACTCTATAAGGGGGAAATTATACCGAGGTGCTATATATTGATGTATGCTACTTGTTGTGAGGGCTATGTACGTGCGAGGTGACGAGAGCCCATACATAGCTACATTCATGTTATTGTCCGTGTAGACTTAGATTCACATCATACTATAGCTGTACTATTTGAGCAGCCTCTTGCCTATTAAATTTCTTTGTTTTACATTTCTACTTGAGACCAGACTTGCTATCATAGCAACTTAACGAGTTCATGATTAGTCGCCGAATACCTTTACTCCTCTTACGGCATGTTTCCCTGATATATATATACACACACACACACTTCATTTAAAGATTTTTATTAAAGAAATTCCAACTCACACGTTTATTCGTGAGTAAGGTCAAAGACCCGTCAAAACTTCTTATTCTAATGGGATCGGGCCATTCGCCACGGCAGGACTATGTATTACCACTCTTATGGGATCGGACCGTTTGCCTCGGCAGGATTTTGTATTTCCACTCTTATGGAATGGGGTCGTTCGCCTCGGCAAGATTTATGTACCCCACTCTCATGGGAGCGGGCCCTTCGCCTCGGCAGTTTATCAGATGTACCTATGGTTCGTGTCGTTCGAACCTCGGCAGTGCAACAGTTTAATTATTATGTTAGATCAGGCCGTACGCCTTGACATTTTCTATATCATATCCTCATGAAATCGTGCATAAAACTTGGCAAGAAGCCAGTGTATCTATGAGTTTCCCGGATTTGAATTATGGTAAGCTACTTGAGGAGATCCATTATATCTATATCTGTGCTCCGATTAAGGAGGGAATTTCTAATGGAGAGCTTGAGTTCCTTGTGAAGAGAGGGATTTGTACCACGTGATTTATACTTGTTTATTTCATTTATTTTTTCTGGCCCACACTTACTTACCTCTTTATTGTATCTGATGTTATTGGACCACTAGTGAGTGTCGATGTTGACCCCTCGTCACTATTCCTCCAGAGTTAGGCTAGATACTTACTGGGTACACGTTGCTTACGTAATCATACTACACTTGGTGCACGTTTTTGTGCAGGTACATAGATGACTAGTGGCCTTGTGAGAGCAGGGGCGTGTATGCATATATAGTCTTAGGTGAGATGTATTCCTTATTACGAACCACAGCCAGCAGAGTCTCCTTCAGAGTATTTATATTTCTCCTGTCCAATTTGTATTCCGGACAGATGATGTATTTTATTTTATATTCCTAGTTGTTTTTCACGCACTTGTGACACCGGGTTTTGGGATGATTATGTATTGTTTTGTATTGAAATTGTTAAAAGTATCATTATCTATTCTGCAAATCACATCTTTTACTATTCAATTAAAGGAAAATATGATTTCTAAAATATTGAAATGAGAATCAAATTAAGTATTTACTGATGGCTTTCCTGATAGAGGTGTCCGGCGCCATCACGACCTTTAATAAATTTTGGATCGTGACAATGTAGGTCTACTCTAGTTTAGTGAATTGATACATGATCTACAATGTAACTTTATATTATCGATTTTTAGGCAAATTGAAACACCTTTTATTTCTAGCAAGATCTACAGAATACATATAAAATCTCAGAGAAAATCACAATTTGCACTTAGCATTAAGCAACTTGGTTATAGAAATAATGAAAGCCAAAAGAAGTGTAACAATAATAAATAGAAAGTACTTATGCAATAAAAAATGAATTGAAATATAATCTTAAGATTAATAAAACAACCATTAGTTCATACCTTACCCCAATCGCAATATACACGACTAATCGAGAACAATCCACATAAAGCAAAGCAACAAAGCAGAAAACATAAGTGAACTTCTAAATCACCTCAAAAGAAATTTTACAGGTGCTATTGTAAATCCATGTAGCTGAAGGCAAGAAAGAAAGAAAAATGCAGCAAATTGAGAGGCATTGTGCGATTTCATTGAACCAACAATTATGGGAAAATAGAGTTCTTGTTATAAATAGTATTTTATTTATAGTGAATGTTTATATTTTAGAGATATTTTAAGGTTGTTACTTAGTGGCAACTTTTCCCCTATAAATAGAGGGGTTTTATTTCATAGTAATTTATCCCAATTAATAAGAATTCTCTCTCTTTATTTTTCTCTGCAATACTCTTTTTCTTCTTTTATTATTTTATAACACGTTATCAACATGAGGCTCTAATCAATTGAGTAGAAGCTTTGGGATTGAGCATAATAATTGTCAATTGCTCCATGAACTTCCTTCATGATTAAATTATGGATTTAAGGTAAGTATTTACTTTATTTTTCTGTTTTAAATTCTTGAAATTCTAAAATTTCATTTTAAATGCAATAAAAAATAATAAATTTTAATTATAACACTAATGGAGTTTGTAAGAAATTATAACAATCAAAAGTGGTAAAATTTCTATGTCTTGCCATGATAAAATTCATATATGATTATGACCACAAGAAGTGAAAACCCGTCCCATTGTATTTGCTTCATTCTCATTCCCTTAAGAGAATGTGATATCAATATGTGAAAAATTATTACCGTGAAGGTATCAATAGATGTGGACGTGTCAATAGATAAAATTATAATCTTCATCATTATGGTAATGAGAATAATAAGGATTCTCAAAATAATCCTTCACTCTGTACTCTGTGAAAGTAATATTTGTCATCGATTTGACATGAGATTTTGTAAAGCACATATAGATGATTATGGTCCATTCATGATGTAAGTGTGATAACATGTGATTTATGAATACATATTCATTCTTGGAAGAATATGAACGTGCTAGTGGTAGTGAATATACCGCACTCATTTCTAGAAGGAGGTTCGAGATGAAATAAGAAAACAATTTCAGTATTATGGCATGAATGTGCATTGATCACGCACCTATTGTGATTATGCCAAAATATTATGGCAATGTGATTATTACAGGGCAAAAGTAATAGAAGAAACATATCTTGCCTATAATAATTTTGACCATGACCATAATGGTATAACTTTCTCCTTGAAAGAGATATTCACCATATGGATATTGATGAATATATGGTAGTACAAAATTAATTGAAAGCTCTAGAAGAGCCAAATATACTACTTTGGAGAAATAAAATTGATTATAAATAAGGTATGGTGTCGTAGTAAGTCTCAAAGAAACTTATTGAGTTTCTAAAGTATTCGTAAAAGCGATTGGTTATACTGAGACTATAAATAAAAAAAGAATTAATATATTCTAAAGTCTCAAAGAAACTTATTGAGTTTCTACAGTATTCGCGAAAGTGATTGGTTATACTGAGACTATCAATAAAAGAAAATTTAACATCTTCTATTACTATAACTTATAGCGGGGTAATATGTATATGAAAAGTTGTTCGCTTTATTCTCCAATTTGTACTACACAAACAAAATAATACCGCAATAAAGTAGAAATTTATTGATATAAAAACTCATACCATAATAAACTTGGAGTTTATAAAAAATTGCACACGTCATGGTATAAACCTGAAGTTTATCAATATTGATAATTTATCCAATTGACATAATTGGTTTAGCCATGTTAATTTAAGTATATGTGCAAAAATAAAAGAGATCACATGGATAAATATTAAAGAACTAGAAAGTTCTTTACGAATTCTATTACGTTGTTTGTTCTCATTAATTAATAGCCAACTAAAATTGAGATTGAATCCCATGAATGATGAAAATATCAAAGGTGAATATGGGCTCATTCACCTGCCATGTATACCACATAAGATGCATCTATGAGATGGTTACATGTGCGATTATTATTAACCTGCAATATGGTGTTTGCCTGATAACTTTCTCAATAATTTAATTTAGAGAATATTCTAGATTTTTCTATTCAAGACAGTTCATCTTGATAAGTTGGTTTACAACACAGTTGGTTTAACAAAATAATTTATTGAGTGCCTCCACTTAATAGTTAAACTATTGTTTATGAGAACAAAGTTATCTATATCAGTTTGACATAGGTTATATACGAAAGTATATTATATTCTCCCCTTACAAGTGGTTCTTCGTGAGTAACCAAATAATTCCATCTTCTTATTATTATTGATGTTCGGTGGATATTTTGATTAACATCACAACAGAGAAAGGTGAGTTTCCAAAGTTGAGGAAGCAAGTTAGTCTCTGTAACATGAAGGGGAGACAAGATAAACAGTTGAGAAAAAATTATGTGGAATGAATTATCATTTATACATCTATATCCTCAAAGATAATACAAACTTGAAGTTCATAAAAATATAATTCTTCTGCAATGCAAAGCATGCCAGACGCATTTTCTGACCCAAAGAAACTAACCATAGTCTCATTGCAAATATTTTTATTAGAATAAGTCCTAGAAGAAAAAAAGTCTATTGTACGCTTAAAGAGTATAGACAAATCGGTTTCAAATAAAATCTTGATAAAAAAGATGAGAAAATGATCAAAATGATCATAATAAAGAGGCAAGTACTCTAGAAGAGTACATGACATAACATTTCATAAAATCTCAAGAGAGGTTCAGGTACATGAAAATATGAATGAAGAGAACTCTATGTTATGTCTTTATAAAAAAAAATATTGGACCGATATAAAATGTTCGTCGACAACATCTATGATAGCTCGAAGTATAGATGGGGATCTTAAGTATGTTGAATACGAGCGCAAAAATATTGGCCAAATGAAAGAGACATAGTTCGAATAGAATTGGTTTCATATGAAAGAAATATAATTTGGACCTGCAGTTCAAATACTTGAAAGTATAAAGTCAATGGTGTGTACAATCACTTTTATCTATCTTATATGTCTAGCATGGCATGAAAACTTAATATGCATCTAAAGTCTATTTATACGGCTTATATGACTTAACTTATATCCACCAGAGATTTAAATCGCTTAAAGCATATACAATTTTTGGTCCTGAAGTACCACATAATAAGTGCAATTTGTGCACATAGGTATCTTGCTATAACTATAAGCATGATAATATGATTGCGAGAATTTTTACATCTATGGAGATATTGAAAAGGCCATTCCAAGAAATTATATGAAAATATTATATATCTATCAAGAATGATTAGTTCAAGAAGCAACATATACATTGGAGTTAATATGGATGATTTATTCACCAAATCTCTGCCGACGTTAACCTTCAAGAAGCTAGTGTACAAGATCGAGATGCGAAGACTTAAAGATGTGAATTGATGCTCTCATCAGGGGGAGTTAATACGTGTTGTACTCTTTTTCTCTTATAAGATTTTGTCCCACTGGGTTTTCCTTGCAAGGTTTTTAATGAGGAAACTAAAAGGCGTATTGTTAGGTATATATACTCTTTTTCGTTCACTAGAATTTTTTTTCCACCGGATTTTATTTTAGTTAAGGTTTTAACGAGGCACATTATCTGTGGAATAGACATTCAATGGGGAGTGTTATAAATAATATTTTATTTATGGTTAATGTCTATATTTTAGGGTTGTTACTTGGTGGCTAAGTCACTTTCTTCTATAAATACAGGGATTCTATTTCATTGTAATTCATCCCAATGAATAAGAATTCTCTCTCTATTTTTCTCTGCAATACTTTTCTTCTTCTTTTATTGTTTTATAACAGTTCTCAATTAAGTTTTGCCAAAATTGAAGTAAGATAGTCCATTTAGATTTAGGGATTTGGAATTCATATATTTAATAGATAGATCAAATGTTTTACATTTTATATGAACAACGAAAGTTCTTGAGCAATTGAGCTTACCATAATAGTCGCGAAATGATTGTACGAATATCATGGGGACAACGATCGAGGAGAATGTAACTTCTCAAATCCATCAATTCAACAAATTTTTCAAGAGAGAGAGAGAGAAGAACGAGAGTATTGAGTTAGGCTATACTGTGACGGTAACCTGCGATGGTGGGAGTGAAGGGATAGTTGGGCATGGTGGAGAATTTGGATTCTTCTTTGATTTTGGTGTTTGGAATTCTTTTTGGTGAAATGGGTTAGCGCTTCTTTTTTTCAGAAAAAGGAACGGGAGGGAACATGAAATAATGAAAACTTCTTCCCGGTAACTTATGTATAATTTTTGCTGGCCATTTCTTTTTTATTGCTAGTAATTGTATGGTTTTTCCTGTCACGACCCAAAATCCAACACAGGTCGTGATGCCCTCCAACACCGGAGTCAGGCAAGCCAACAATTGTTTACTAGTGAGGTAATCCTTATTTAACATACTAACCCCACGTATTCCTATAGTTTTAAGCTTAGATCATTTAAATAAAAGCGGAAACATTAACCATCTTAAGTAAATACAATCACAATGATCGTGATAAAATATATATATA